>BDUI01000048.1:659408-701909 GCA_002335545.1 Apodemus speciosus | reverse complement strand
GAACACACACACACACACACACACACACACACACACACACACACACACACACTCATGCACACGCACGTGCACACACATGCATGCACACTTGCATACAGAGAGACAGACACACACACAGTCAGAGGGACCCAAGTTCCTCTCAGCTCTCAGGTCCTTTTCTTTGCTGAGGGTCTTAGAGGGAAGGGATGCATTCTTAGACCCTTCTGGGCACAGCCTTTTGTTGTGGATGGGCCTGGTCCTGTTCTTGTGAACCAATCCCCTATTGGATAAAGGAGCCAATCGGGCGAGTAGGCGGGACTTCCGAGTTGGGCAGGAGGAGAGAGGAAGCAGGAGAGAGTTAGTTCTTTTTGGGACCAGGACCGCAGAGGGATAAGACATAGCCACTAGAGTTTCCCATTATCACGTCAGATCCGCAAGGATTCGACACCGCAGGGATCAGATTTTAATAAGGTTTACCAGATTAGGTGTTGCATCCAGAGACTGAGTTACCGTTGTTTCTGAACTAAGTTTGTGTTGCATTTTCCTTCATGTGGCGTCTTGTCTGGGTTCAAGAGAGAAAGGTATGGCGGCCAAGCGTGGGTTTGCCAGAAGTGCACAACAAAGTCCGTGGGGGATTTGAAGCACGGGTTTGGCATGGTAGTGACCTGCCACTGGAAACCTAGGGAGCCGGGTGGAGACATTTCGGGAGCTCTGGGCCAGTGAATTGACAGGAATCTCCAGTACATGGCTCGCCAGGCCACCGGGGCAGAGAGTTAGAGGCGCAAGCGCGGGAACGCGCCGATTCTACTTTTTAAATATTTCACTCGGCATTCTACACCTATTTTTTTTTGGAAAATAGAAGTGTAATCTCATCAACATGATTGTAAGTTTGCAGGATAAAAGCACGGCTAAGCAGAGCACCCTCAGCATCAGCGAGCATGGCTGATGGCCCAGATCCTAGCTTCTGCGTCCATTGGAGGCAATCAGCGATCTTGTGAGAAATGGCTGATCCCAAGGCTGGACAAAGCAGATACCAGCGGCTCTGGATCGCCCATGCCAGGGAATCACGTCGTGTCAGCCGTCATCACGGGACACGTCACGAGGAGGATGCTGGAGCAGTTTCCGTACATTATCATGGGCCCTTGTTAGTGGATCAGATAGGGCTCCAAAAATAGCAACATGAAAGATACAATTACAGAACATTAGAAGCAGAAATGAGTGGTCTCACTGTGCTGATCGTATTAATAAATAGTCTATAAGCCTATGGATGAGTGAGAGGAAGGTTTTTCCCCACAGAGGGGCTCATGCGCAGAAAGAGCTGAGCTCTAAAGCCACCAATGGTGATGGACCATGCAGAAATTGTACACAGATGCTGCTTCCAGGAAGGAATGCGACAAAAAGGGGTGAGACGTTCACTCTCTCTCACCTCTTGGTAGATTGATTGGTTGCTAGTTACAAGTAAATAAAGGCATACTGATTGGAATCTATCCCGCCAGCCAACAGGGACCAGATGGGCTCCAGCACCTACAAACATTCTGTGCACAACGCCCCGTCCAAACCTCCGTCAGTGCTCAGTGAGTCACACAGCCCAGACCCAATCCTAAGGAAGCAACAATCCACCCACACCCAGCGTGATTTGGCAAAGTTGGGGGAGGACCATTCTTAAAAAAAAAAAAAATCCGGGTTATAAAAGACACATATAGATTCCATAAATTGTCCAGGACGAGAGTGTCTAGGAACTAGGGCACCCTGTTCCCTAGGGACTAGGGCAGGGCTCTGAGAGATGTTCCTGTATTCATGCACCAACGGGAGTGCAGGTAGGCTAGGTAAATGTGCCATTTGAAGGGGATTAGTTCCCTAGTATTAACAGAAGCAGCGAGTGTGTAAGAAAATACCTTAGGAAACACACTCTGGAGTTGGGGGAGCTTAAAGGGCAAGGGTGGGGCTAGAACTCACACTGGAGGGATTTAAAAGCCGTGACAGCATGCACAGGACGAAGCACGGGGTGCTCACAAGAGGCAAACCGACTTTTGTTTTCCAACTTCGCTGTAAAGTTTGCGCTATATCGAATTTAAAAGCATGAGCTCTGTAGAAGAGCATTATTAGCATATTCTCATAATTACCCTTAGCATAATACGCTATGGCACTTCTGGAAAGTAGGCATAATCTAATGACTATCTCTGGAGTTGTGTGATTGATGTAGAATCTGAACACAACCCACAATATCTTCCCCTGACAAACAGGACATGGACCGTGTGTGGAGGGTCATAGTGGTTGTCAACTTGACAGGACCTTGAGTGATTGGGAGACAAGGCCCTGGGCATGCTTGTGAGGGGTTAACCAGCTGTGGGGAAGGGCCAGGGAGACCCATTGTTCTGTGTATATCTGGAGGTGCGATGCGATGTGAGCAGCTTCCCCAAGCTGCTGGGGCCAGGACTTCACAAGATGGACTCCACCTAGGAGCCGAAGTGAACCCTCCTCCTTTAAGTCACTTCTGTCAGGATATATGGTAATGGGAAAAGCAAACACGGCACCAACCTGTTATCCCTCTCATCTGTAAGGGCCTTCAGGGCCCTTAGATAAACCTTGGATAATTTAATGTTCCTTCAAGCTCTCGGGAATCAATGATTAGTGTCTGGATCTTTATTTTCAGCCTCGTCCCAATCACGTTAACAGCTCTCTCGGGCGTTCTGGGTCTCCTATGGCCACTCATTTGAAAACAAATTCCACACCCTGGATCTTCGTTCAGGTACAGAAATTGCTGTGTTCGGCTAGTGAGTATAATGTGACATCCCAGTTTGTATTGTGAAACTGTAGCAGGTGTTCAAGGCTGTAAAATTTGTGAAGATGGTTTGGAGTCAGGGAAGTCTGAGGCCGAGAGGCCAGCCTCTTCTCGGGTCCTGGCTGCTGGTTTATTCACTTTGTCACACAGTGAGTAACACACGGGTTGAACCCTTTCTGAGGATGCATATTTAGATCCTACCATGGGAAGTACCACTTCTTCCGGAAAAGGTGTTTCTGTGGGAGCAATCTTTGTCAAGCGACTTCTCCCTTTGCTTGTGTTTTCTGTCCTGTTCCTTTCAAGGGCTGGAATGAGCACATTTATCCAAAGGTTTTTCTTCTCAGAATAGCAAAAACCTGGAAGCACTCTTCCAAGAAAAAAGGAAGAGGACGGAGTCTGGCTCTGGGAAGCAACTCTTGTGCCAAAGTCAAGCCTTCCACGTGTCAGAAGTCCCACAGCCTGGGGACTTTTAACCTGAGTGTGGGTTATCCTGGGACGTTGCATTTTGACATCAGTTGCCTGGGGGTGAAGAAGCAGGTGGACCATAAAGGGGGATAACTGAAGCCAGAGGAAGTTGGTCATACACACCGCTCAGGGATGCCCTGGCCTTTAGAGGTGAGTGGAAATATCCTCAGCCAACTGCACTACCTCTAAGGTGCCCTCAAATTTGATCCATCTGTGCTCTTGGTGGGAGAAAGCGTGGCTGGAGTGAGGCGGAGGCCCTCGTTCTCACAAAGGCTGATGGCGAAGTCACCAGCCATTCCTGATTGTACATCCATCTGTCGAATCGGCGTCAAGTTCCTCCGACTCGGCTCTTGCTGCGGTCGGTCCAGTTGAGAACTCAAATTTCCAAAGGTACAAGAGGACAAGAGCCTTTGAGCCTCATCCCGCCTATGTCCTCCGCATCCTCTGTGAAGAGCCAGTGGGGAGTGAGTCTGCTCCCGCCGAAGCCAACTTAATTCAGGTCCTGACTAGAGAAGCAGGAAGTGCATTTGTGGTCTGGAAATCTTTCCCTTTCCTGTAACCATGCACGGCCCGGCTCTGCTCTGACCCCAGAGAGTCTTCCTTGGCTGTTCCTGTCAGTTGTCTCCTACACCATCCAGTATTTTTTTTTCTGTTTCCTCAAACATACAAGACAGCATTTTATCTCTTTCTTAAAATCCCCCCAAACTTCAGAGTACAATCCCAACTCCCCCGAATAGCCCAGCGGTCCTATGGTCTCTCTGACCTCCGACCTTTGTTCAGCAGTTGACCCCAGGTGGCTGAGTGCTGCCACTCCCTCCCAGCCAGCTCCTGGCCATGGCACGCCTGTGTAATGCAAGCCAGAGGCAGTGCCAACCGGCCTTCCTTGCTCAGGCATACTAAGACTCCCCGGTCTTCACCAGTGTGTCCCCCACGCTTTGGCTGTGTGTGGTTCCTTTCCTCTACAGGGTTGAGAGAGGCCACAAGGGACCTCAGATCCCCCTGGTTGTTGAATCTCATTTGGTGTGAAGGGCTTTGAGCACCCTGACTCGGGGCTATGGGTACAGGCAGTGCGGCTCACTGGTACCCTTCCTTCCTGTGTGGCTGTCCTTGGGCTCATGGCTGGAGTCTAGGGGGTAAGACATATAGAAAAGGAAAGGGAAGAGATGAGAAGAGAAAGGTAGGGAAAAACAGAGAGGAAGCTAGGGAAGTGGAGCAGTTGGTAAGGTACTTGTTTCGCAGGCATGAAGACCTGGCTTCAGATCCCCAGCGTGCGTGCACTTAAAAAACCACGCATGTGGGTTGGAGAGATGGCTCAGCCGTTGAAGGCTCAGCTCGCAATGGAAAACCCGAGCACGGAACACGTGAGTGCAATCTCACGCCTGGGGAGGTAGAGACAGGAAGATCTCTGGGGTCTGCTGGCCTGACAGGCTAGATGAATTGTCTAGCTCAGGGGTCAGTGAGAGACTGAGCAAGATGCCAGACATTGACTTATGACCCCATACATATGCTCAAACACATGAACATGTACACATATATGCACAAATCTAAAGAAAGAGGAAGAGGAGGGTCAGGAGGAGGAAGAAAGACAGACAGACAGAAAGAAAGAAAGAAGAAAGAAAGAAAGAAAGAAAGAGGAAGAAAGAAAGAAAGAAAGGAAGAAAGAAAGAAAGACAGAAAGAAAGAAAGAAAGAAAGGAAGGAAGAAAGAAAGAAGGAAAGAAAGAAAGGAAATTGAAGTGAGTTTGGGAGAGTGTCACTGTCACTTGGGAATTACCAAAGAGGCAGGAGTCTTAGGCAGAGACTTTGTGATGAACATAAAAATACGTTAATTTAAATTATGCATTGTGTATGTCTATGTGAGCCAGGATGAGGGTAGAGGCATCTCATCCACGCTCCCCGGGGCTGGACTTACAGGCGGTTCAGCGGTTGCCCGCAGGGGGTGCTGGGAACCGAACTCAGGCCCTCTGCAGGGGCAGTATGTACTCAACCTCTGAGCCATTTCCCCAGCCCATACATTTATGTTTAATGTTGGGGACTGCAGATCAAGGGGAATAAAGGTACTTAGCATCCTTGAGCTTATCTGTGTGTGTGTGTGCGGCGTGGGGAAGGGCTTCTGTAGCGGTCCAGTCGATCGTTTCAGCAATGGCAAAAACACGTCACGCCAGAGAGCTTTTGCTTTCAGAGCTAGCCAGGCGCTTCTGTGAACAAGACTCATACGGCGTGTGCGGAGGAACACTAGATAAAGAGTTCTGGGGCAGGGGGAGGACAGACAGACAGACACGGGGAGATGCTTCAGCCCCTGGATGGCAGCCAGCAGCTGGGAAGCCCGGCCTGCAAGGACACCTGTGTGCTCAAGGGAGGGAAAGCTTATCTTTAGTGGTCCATCCTGGAGAGGGTGGAGCAGACGCCATGGCCGGAAGGACCAACTCCCTGCACAGCTGCTCACATCTTAGGGAACAGGTAAGCCAGGGGATGACTCCAGAGCTCTGCTTTCTTTGATTTTTTTATTTAGCTTGGGGACTGCAGCCCATGGGATGGTTTTCTAATCTTTTAAATCTCTCTGAATGACCCTCACGCACGCACGCACGCACGCACGCACACCCCTTGCTGGTACCCTCGTGTTTCTTAGTACGGGTCAGATCGTCCGTCGAAATTAATCACAAACTCCTGTCTGGTCAACACACTACCCAAATGCGTCACTTTTAATTGTTTATTATTATTATTTTTTGCTTCGTTCTTGTAAAAGTTTTTATATTTATTTATWTACATCCCAAATGCTGCCTCCCTCCTTGTCCCCCCTCACAGAGACTCTCCCCTATCCCCTTCTCCTCTGAGAGGGTGGCCCCCCCCTTGGGTACCTTCCTGCCCTGGCACATCAAGTCTCTGCCAGTGTAAGCACATCCTCTCCCACTGAGGCTGTGCAAGCAGATCTGTTGGGCGATGGATTCCACAGACAGGCCACAGCATTAGGAAGACCCTCTGGTCCAGTTGTTGGGGGGCCCACATGGAGTCTGCTACGGATGTGGTGAGACCTCCTTCCAGCCTGTGTGTGTTCTGAGAGCCCCCAAGAGTCTAGCTTAGTTGACTCTGTTGGTCCTCCTGTGGGGTTCCCATCCCCTTCGGACCAGCATTCCTTCCCTCAGCTCTTCCATAAGAGTCCCCTACTTCTGGCCAATGTCTGATTGCAGGTCTCCGGCTGTTTCAGTCAGCTGCTGGGTGGAGCCTCTTAGAGGACAGTTAAGCTAGGCTCCTGTCTGTAAGCATAACGGAGCATCATTAATCGCCTCCTGCTTTTAAAGTTCTATGCTTGTAACAATGCTGGATGCATTTCGTTCATCCCTAAGAGTTGTCTTAACAGTTCCAACATTATTTTAAAACCCAAGATTTCAAGTTTGCTTGGATTCTAAGACAGTCTGTTAACCGTGAGTGCCTGGGAAGTCAAGCATCAAGCCATGAGCTTTCTATAGGCAAGGATACTGAGTAAACTTGTTTAGTCTGCAAGAGGAGAATGGGAATCCAGAAAGGAAAGATCAGACCAGAGGAAGATCAGGACCCAAGAGAGCAAATGCCAAGTCTTGCCGCTCCCCGTTTGGCATTGGGGACTCATGGTGACATCATCTGTGCTCCAACAGCCTGGGGCGGGGGGGGGGGGGGGCGTCTGCCTCTTCAGCTCTGCTTTCTACAGCACACATTGCCCGTCTCTCAAGTCAGCTCTGCTCTGTGCTTAAGACGGATGTCTCCCACGGTTCTGGCATCTTCAAGATCTTGGTGTTCCCCGTTACAACCTAACCTTCACCTCCGTGGTTCCAGGCTCTGGCCTTTTAGAGCTTCCATCCATGTTTCCCGACTCTGCATCTTCCAGGAATTCGGTGCAAGCCTCTGGAGGCCCGCTACTCCTGCATTTTGCATGTCCACAAAACGGACATCATGTGTCTACCATTTTCAAGCTCTCCTATCAGATCAGAACATGGCTTCACCCTTCAGACCATGGCTGCAAAAGGTGCAGAGTAACCGGAAGGCAGACCAGGAGATTGTTCTTCATCAGCCTGGTCACTTTCTGCTCATCTTCTCGCCTTGTAGCGCTGGGTCTGCTCCTGCTAGGCATTCAAATGCTGTACACTGGCACCTGAAGATCTGGTTGCCCCCACGAGGAGATCCTCAGGGATGAGGAGATCCTCACATATACCAGCTTTTGTTGTGTAAACCTTGCCATTCCCCCAAGTTATCCCCGATTGGTTAATAGAGAGGCCTACAACCTGGGCTGAAGAAGAGAGGGGGGTCGAGCAAAGAAAGGTTCCTGGTTTGGGAGGGGGGGTCTCAGGAGAGATCGAGGAAGAAAACAGTCGCCATGGGGTACGTAGATTATAAGCTCATGGCCCCAAGGTGGAGTAGGGGCAGACCAGGTGGTTTGTGGCGAGCGATATCTTGGGGGTATTGGCAGGGAAGTAGACAAAATACCTCAGAGGGTTGATCTATGCCCAGCTGTAGTGATCTTAAGATCTTATTATATCACCTATTATTACTATTATCACTTATTATTAAGTGATCTTATTATAAATTGAAAAGCATTTGTGTCTTTTATTTGGAAACTTTATGGTCTGAGTGAGGTAATGCCCCCCTCACACCCCCCCCCCCGCCAAAATAGCATTTACTACAACACACCTTCAACACCTTCAAGCAAATTTGTGTTTTTATTTCCTTCAGCTTCTTGATTGGTCCTCTACCCCTTGAGGCTCGACTCCCACTTTTCTAGAGCCCACTGTAGCTTTCTCTTTAATTGTGTTAATCTCTAGAGTATGTATAGCCACTATGCACCCACCCCCAACTTTGATCAGACTCAGAGTCAAACCACATCTCCACCCTTTCTCTCTGTCACTGTAAATCTGGGTAAATGCAGTGAGCACAGACTGCGCCACTATCTAAATGTTGCGTTGAACTGAAATTTCCTCCAAACAACTCAGAACGTTGTTTTAGAAATCAGACTCACTCAGATAGACCCAGGCACCTTCCCGGAATGTGACTGTCTTAGTTAGGGTTTTACTGCTGAGAACAGACACCATGACCAAGGCAAGTCTTATCAGGACAACATTTAACCGGGGCTGGCTTTCAGGTTCAGAGGTTCAGTCCCTTATCATCAAGGTGGGAGCATGGCAGCATCCAGGCAGGCATGGTGCAGGAGGAGCTGAGAGTTCTACAGCTTCATCTGAAGGCTGCTAGTGGAAGACTGTCTTTCAAGAATGGAGCAGGCGGAGGAGTCTGGAGAGGAGTCCTCTGTCCTTTCTCTGCATACCCCCAGAAGGGCCTAAGTGGTGGCTAAGAAGGGTTCTCTGCTGGCACAGGGGTTGGAATGTCACTGGTCATCTTTGATGACTAGGGCAGAGAAGACATTCTCCCTACCCGCTCCCTCCTTTCCTAGCCACTGACCATGCCTGGCTAAGAACAGGCTATGCAGGCAGCTCCCCGCCCCATCCCGGGGTTCCCGCTTTCTCCAGCTATCCCAGCCATGCACCTAATAAACGGCCCAGATTCACTTCGAAAGCAGGCAATCCCTGCCTCCCCACGGGATGCATTTATGAAACTCCTCTGTGTGCCGGGGGCAGCTTGTTCAGTGCATGGGGGGCACAGCCAGGGGTGCAGGCGGTGATCCCTGGGTGGTCCTGGGTAGGCAGGCCTCTAGCTGCTGCAGTCACCAGTGACCAGGGATTCTCCAAGTGCTGGCCTCCTGTGGAGAAGTCCAGCTGAAGAACCCCGCATCTTCATATCGCACTCCCTCCTTTCCGGTGTGGAGCAATCGCTCCTGGGTACTCAGGTGGGGAGGACTAGGTCTCCAGCCACCAGGAGCACCCCAGTGACTAATAATCTTGCACCATGTGACTGCTCCTCTAGCAACTGTCACTGTCCAGCCTGCAGAAAGTCCCCCGTCAAAGGTTCCACTTGGGATTGGGAGCTCCACTGTGTGCAGATTCTCAATTCAGCGGTTTTGCTAATCCCGGGTTTATAGGGAGGGACTAAACCAGAAGGGATCTGAGGGGAGGGAGATGGCTGGACTTTGGCCTCCTTGAGGTATGGGGTTTGCAGGGTCTGTGTGCCTGGGCAAGGGTGCCAGCTCCTTCGCAGGAAGAGCGCCCCCTGTGCTAGCTACGCCTCCACGGACCTGGTGGTCCCGGAGTGTGCAGTCATCCATCCATTCATTGCGACTCCCAGAACCAAGGCCCCATGACTCCAGCCGAATCTATGAATGGGAAGAGGAAAAAAAAAAAAAAACCCAACATCTATTTCCACTCCCTGCTCCCGCCCCCTGCCTCCCTTCCCGCCGAGCCAGCCCGACACGAAGTGACTGGGGGTGGGGGGAGGGGGCGTGGGGGTGTGCGAGAGCGGGTGCAAGTCTGGCTGGAGACTGTACTATTTATATACGCCGGGGCTCCAGGACAAAGAGGGCAGATCCGAGTCACCCCCCTTCTGCAGCCCCAGCGTCGCCCCAATCCGCTCCTCCGTGGCTTTGATTTCACTCCCTCCTCCCCCGCGGGCTGGCAGGTGCGGGGGTGGGAGCCGTCTCCGCGGGAGCAGCGTCGCCAAGGTCCGGCTGCTGACGTCCGAGCCTCTGCTCCTGTCAATGAACAGCAGCCGCCGCCTGGGGACTGCTCTGGCAACGAGGCTGCAGACGTCATCGCCTCCTGTTGGACGCGGGGAGGGAGGGAAGGGGGGGGCTGTCCTAGCATCAGCGTCGCTGGCTTAAAGGAAAACTCTCTTAAGTTCCAGCAGCAGGGGAGAGTGGCTCTTCTGAGCACACGCAGCCCCCACCCCCAACTCTGCCCCCATGTCAAGTGCACGCGGGCACACAGGTTGGACACTCGCCCACGCACGCACACACACGCGCGTGCACACACATGCACACTCACGCACACACACTACTTCTAGGTGTGTGGGTCTAAAGTTGCTTCCGTCGAGAGGCTGAGCTGAGGTGGGACCAGTCTTCATTGGTGCCTAGAAAGCTCCTTACGGCTTTCCCCGAGGACCCCAGAAAGGAAGGCGGGAGAGGAGAAGCATCGCTCCTTCTTAGAGTTGTCTCCCCCTTTTGCGAGATGACCAGCGTGGAAACTCCAAGTACCCGAAGCCCTTGGAATACTACTGCATGGATCATACTCGAGCGTCTTGGACAGGTCCTGGACTTGGGCCACCGGGTTTGGCAACTTGTTTTGAGCAGCCCTGGATGGAGCCTGGACCCACCTTTCCCAGGGACTCGTCTCCACCGCTCCGCTTTGAATTTGTGAACTGGCAATGAAGCAGATAGGAGTTTTGTACTGGAGGATACTTTGGCGGGTAAGTTGATAAAAAAATTTTTTTTTTTAAATCTAACATTAGCCACTGAGAGTCCAAAGGGGGATAAAAAGAAAGAAACAAACAAAACAAGAAAAGAAAACTTATCTCTCTGTAAGCTTTCCAGCAGTCAGAAAATGGGTGTGCGCGCCCGCGTGTGTGTGCGCGCGCCCGCGCGCGAGCGCGTGCATGAACAGTGTGTCAGTGCTTGTGCATGTGTGACTGGGTGAGCGGGGTAAGGAGTGTAAGCGACTTTATAAAGCTTAGCAGGGAAGATGGGAGCGCCTGCAGCCAACCCCAGTGCCAAGCGACAGCCTGGGGCTCATCAGTCAGGGTTCCTGGAGTTTCCGAGCCTCAAGTTCCTGAGTAGACTGCACCCCAGCTGCAAACCGCTGCGGCTGCCGAGCCAGACCCGCAGGTGCCTCTTGAGGTGGCGCAGAGAAGGACTGCCAAGCACCTCGACCTCCTCCCTCCCTTCTTCCTGCTGCCAGGCTCCGGTCTTCAGTAGGGACAGATCTCCCTGCACCGGCCATCCCTGTCAGTTCCCCTACCGGAGTCGAATCTCTTTTGCGAGATATCACATGATGTCATAAAGGAGGAGCGGGTCCTGCATCCTTAGTGTCTGAAAGCACCTCTGTTGCCTTATGCAGCTTTTATTTTATTTTATTTTATTATTTTATTTGGCAATCCATTGAAACCACATCCCAACCATCCCAACCAAAGACTCGGATTGTGGCAGTTTCCCCACAGCCCCACCACACAGGCTCCTCGTAGCCAGGCAGGACCAGGAGTCCTAAGAGGGTGATGGTGGTGGACCCCACCAGCCCCTCTCCCACCTTAGCTCGAGACCTCTGAAGTATCTGAGGGACCTCTTGGGTTTTGATTTCTCCTCTCAGTTTGCCCTTTCACCCTTTTAGTAGAAGGAAAAGGAGGAAGGAGAGGAGAGGAGAGGAGAGGAGAGGAGAGAGAGAGAGAGAGAGAGAGAGAGAGAGAGAGAGAGAGAGAGAGAGAGAGAGAGAGAGCCACACTGATGGAAGCAATCCTGGGGGTTCTGCCCAAGTCCCTGCCTCTCCTGCCTGCCTTCCGGATCCCTTCCCGTCTTTCGGCAGCAATTTCTTCCTCTCTCCCTCCCTGGCCTCTTCTCCCCACCCCTTTCCTCTCCACCTAACCCCACCTTCACTCTTCACTCCGAGAGGGGAGGGCCAGGGGGAGGGGAAAAGAAAACCCCCAAACCCCAGGCCCTGGGCAGAGATGTCGAAGAAACGCAAAGCCCTGGAGGGTGGAGGAGGTGGAGGAGAACCCCAGCTCCCAGAGGAGGAACCCACCGCCTGGTTTGGGGGCAGCGGCAGCGAGGAGCCAGGTAGGGGGAGGGGGAGGAGACAGAGGACTGAGCACATGCGGAGAGCTTCGGAGCAGGGATGCTCCACGGGGGATGCCCCAATCTTTAGAGCAACTGGGCAGACTTACCCACAGAAGGGGAACTGGGGGTGGGGTGGAGAGGAGCTGGCCTACCAGTGCTGGAGACCCAGATCCCTTCGAACTTGGAGCACATTGGGGGGGAGAAGCTGGCAGGCAAGAGAAGGATGCAGGAGGGGCCAGGAAGGGCCGACTGAGGATGCTGGCCATTCCCCATCCCTGCTTGCCTTGTTGTCTGCGAAGACCCCATTCTGTGTATCTATGGCCTGTGTGGGTGCCCCAGTGCAGGACTCTGTCTGGAGGGAGGGGTGCTGGTGCTATCCCCTAGTGCCTGTTGCCGACGACAGGGGACAGCAGGGAGGGCTCCTAGCTTCTTCCATGCTTCTCCAATCCAGGGATGTTGAGGGTTGCGTCATGAGGAATCTTCATCCTCTCTGCACAGGCAAGGGCCTCGGGTCCTCCTGAAGTTGGAGGTGAGGGTTGAGCCAGATGGATTGGTACGTTTCAAGGGGACATGGAGGAGGCAAGCAGTTGGGTTCGTCTCTGCCTGGAGTGACACCAGAGCAAAAGTGAAGATGGGAAATTTCCTATGTGGCAAAAGTGATACTTGGGATCTCTGATCTCCACACAAAGGAAACCTAGACAGACACCTTTTATTTCACTTAAAGCATTCTGGATTTGGTTAAAAGGAGGCCTGGATGATGTGATGAAGCCTTTCTCTGGCTCTGGGGATAAATAACAAGGGGGGGCTCATGAGCTTTTGTTGTTGGGTGAGCTGCAGGAGATCAGGTGGTGAGAAGACTCACGGAGGATGTGTCCCAGGTGGCCGGGCAGGCATGAGGAGCTGTTCTGCTTGCTTGCTTGCTTCCTTTCTTCCCTGCACATGGGCTTGTTGGAGGCAGGCTCCCAAGAGGCAGAGCATCAGATGGCTGGTGTCTCCAAGATGGAGTCCTTGGTCCAATCTCCTGCATTTCACAAGGGACATGGGCTTACAAAGTCCCTCTCGCAGAGAAACGTGGAGCCTCATGGGCACTTGGAACCTTTGCAAGGCCCTTGTCACACGGAGAAGCCAAGGGTCGAGATCAGCTCTCCGTGCATGCTGCAGTTGAGTGTTATTGAAAGTTGATCTTGATCCTGCCCGGTCGCCACAAAAGAGGTGGTCTCTAGTGACTGTGCACTTTTTCATGGTTTGTTGGCTCAGTTATTATCGTAGGACAAACCCGAAACATCGCTTCTATTAATCTTGTTGGGTATTTGGGTAATTGGTAAGAACTTTAGATATGGCTGATGGGTTTGAGGGGCTGGAGTTTTTCCATTGTAGGAAGGGAATGATTTCATAGTACCATACCGTGATGTCTGGCCGATTTATCAACTCTCTATGCAGTATCACTTTAGACTTAGGTTTGCTGTGAGGCAAGAACTGAAGTCTGTGTGAAGTGACCTCACTATCATGGTAATAACAACCGGGGTATATGTGATGTTACTTTCACAATTAATGAACTCATGGCTCCCAGTTCTAAGAAAAGAGACGAGAATGATGTTTTAACAAATGTTTCCCTGTGTGTGTGTGTGTGTGTGTGTGTGTGTGTGTGTGTGTGTGTGAACTAATAGGATAAAACAGTTGTGGGAAACCCATGCTCCCAGCCACAAATAACTCCTACATTTCCCAGAGGATGGCGCTCTACGTGGCAACATATGGAAAGTCACATCCGGTAACACTGTGTATGTAGGTGTCCCTCTTGTGGAGGTGGAGTTCTGTGTGCTCTTTCCTTTGATTACTATCTCATCGAGAAGTCAAGGGTCAAGATGTGGCTCTCCCCGCACACCGTAGCCGAGTGTTAAAGTTGATCGATCCTGCCTGGTTGCCGCAAGAGAGGTGGTCTCTAATGACTGCACGTTTTTTGATGCTTTAGTGCTCAGTTATTGTCATAGGATAAGCCAATGCACTGCTCACCTCAATTTCGTTGGGTGTGTGGGTGATCGGTAAGAACTTTAGATTCTGCTGACGGGTTTGTTTGAATGACTGGCGTTTTTTTTCCATAGTAGGGAGGGAACGATTCTATACTACCACACCACGCTCACAGTATTCAGGGATTATCATAATTTTAAGACGCTTCTCTCTCTCTCTCTCTCTCTCTCTCTCTCTCTCTCTCTCTCTCAACTTGCAAAACTCAAAGACTTCACTGTGACCTTTGCACTTGGTAAATCAGAACTCTACTTGAAGAGTGTCTACAGATACCGAGCTCAAGAAACCTTTAAGGGTGTGGACACTCAACTACCACATTGTGACTGCTTTCGCTTGGGAGATGGAGAGTGTGGCATGCAAGTCGTGGCGCAGACCAGGAGTGGTGGAAATGTGTCTGCGTGTGCACAGCGTGCGGCCGTATGTGTGGATGACTATTGCTCTGACAGTTGGGGGAAGGGACACTAAGTGGGTTCAGGGTTTGAGTGACAAACCTGGAATCCTTGCTTGTGGGTGAGAGGCTAGTGCTTCACCCTGCAGACTCCATGCTGGCTTTGTGTTCCTGTTGGAATCCAGGCCCAATGTGATGACTTTTCTCAAAGACTAGAGAAGATAGACCTTGCTGTCCTTGACTTGAAGTCTAAGGGCTTCTCTGACTTTGCAATAAATGGAAAAGAATGTTCATTCTGACCCTGGAAAACATAAGTATGTATTAAATTGAGGCAGCGGGATGTTGGATCTTAGTGGTACCTACTGGTTTCCAGATCGTGCATCAGTAGGTCTACTTTATCTGAAGTTTGAAGCATATCTTGTTAGGGAAGAGTGGCTTGGAGCCTCAGAACCTAAGAACAAAACCCTCCTGTTCTTTTGTGTGTCTTTACCTACAGTGTGTGCTGAGTGTGTGGTTTCCCCAAGCCCTTCTCCCCCCACCCCCCAGCCTCAAGCAGATGTTGGATCCAAGTCCTGTGTGGATGTCTACTCCTTGGAAGTTTCTTAGGAATATGAAGTTAGGGTCACATTGGATCAATGGGTATACACATGGGCGATTTGATTGTCTTAACATCCTTGATAAATCTATCTTGATAATTGACTAAAGGGGGAAATGATGAATACCCCCACACCACAGATTTGTCTGGACTTGTACTGAGGTGTCTATTAAAGTTTTATTTCATCTATGGACATGTGTATGTGACTATATAAAAATCATGCTCATAGGTGCTGGAGAGATGGCTTAGTGGTTAAGAGCACTGGCTAGTCTTCCAAAGGACCTGGGTTCAATTCCCAGCAACTACATTACAGCTTACTGTAACTCCAGTTCCAAGGGATCCAAAGCCCCCTTGTGGCTTCTGAGGATGCCACGCACGCATTTGGTACACACACACACACACACACACACACACACACACACACCTACACATTAAAAACAAAATCATAGTCAGAGTATAGTTTTCCTGTAGGCCCCAGTAGGCTCCAGGTCTAGCATATGTACTATGGCACGTTTGGGAAATATTCACATACAACGTTGTTCTTCTTAATGATTTAGAGAAGTTTGGTGTGCAATGGAATGAGGTTAGCAATTATTTTCGGTTTCTTTTTGTTATGGCTAATCTTCGTCGTTAGCTCGGTACATCTGGGAAGAGGGCATCTCAGCTGAAGGATGGCTTCCACCAAAATGGCCAGTGCATGGTTTATAGGGCATTTTCTTAATTGGTCATTGATGTGGGCGATACCCTTCATAGGCAGGTGGATCATGGGCAAAGCCATGAGTTCTGCTTCCTTCCTGGCTATATGCCAGTCCCTGTCTCCAAGATCTTTGACTTCTTACTGTGCCTTCCTTCATTGATGGACTGTGACCCGAGAGTTGTAGGCTGAGATAGACCCTTCCTCTCAAGTCATGGCTGGTTATGGCGTGTTCACTGCAGTAGTGGCAAGCCAGCTAGGACCCTCTTGTTTTTACTTTTTCTTCCTTGCTATGGACTTAAACCTAAGAGTGTGTCTCACATGGCCGATGGAAATGTTGAAGCCAGTATGTAAATTATCTCTGACGAACGTACTGCCTCATTGTATTTATTGATCTTTTAAGAACAGACTTCCTTTTTTCCTATTCTTGCCCTGTTGGTTTCCTGTGAGTTTCTTTTCAAGGTGTTAACATTTCCCTAGGGACTTTGGTTTAATCACGAGATGTAATCACTGGCTACTCTTCACTGACACCACACTGAACCCCATTTTCTTCAAGTTTACTCCCCTCTCCCAGAAATCTGCCCCTGTAGGTTCCATCAGGTTTATCACCCCTCTCTCTCTCTCCAACGACGTCTTTGCTGTTTGGTCTTCACATTCCAACCACCATCTCTTCTAAGATGGCTGATGGGCGTGAAATAATCTCAGTTGTCCAGGATAACAGTAAACTCGTCTCTCAAGCGTTTAAAAAGCAGACAGCTCCCTCCTTAGATGAGATTGGTGTATGAGGAAGCTGAACTTTCTGGCCTTGTGTTCTTGGTATCTGGAGCCAGGTACGGGTGCTAGTCAGAGGCACACAGGGGTGGCCTGGGAAGGTTCTGCTTATAGTTTTCATCCCTGGGACCATGATGATGTCTTCCATGACATCGTGGGAAGCTACTCCACTGTCACTGGAATCAATGACAGAAGTAAGTCAATGGTTTCCTTTAAGGGAGTGTCTCTCTGATATCAGAACGGCAGGGAGCTTGACGCCTTCTGCTTAATGGTCATGGATGATTGGCTATGGGGCCGTCTAGAGCTGTTGATGTGGTAGGTAGAATCAAGTCAATGCTTCAAAGACTAATTAAATGTGACTGTGTTGATAGTTACCTGATTTACATCTATTCTCCCCCAGCAGCTGGACTTGCCTTTCCCACATAGGAATATTCTTTTTTTTCCCCATAGGAATATTCTTGATGGAATCAATAGAATTAAGAACACTGACAACTTTTTTTTAAAAAAAAACTTTAATCTTTCTATTTACTTATTTCTTTTTCTTTTTTTTTTAAAATTAGATATTTTCTTTATTTACATTTCGAATGTTATCCCCGTTAATTGTTTCCCCTCTGAAAACCCCCTATCCCATCCCCCTCCCTCTGCTCACCAACCCACTCACTCCCACTTCCCTTTCTTGGAATTCCCCTATATTGGGGCATAGAGCCTTCCCAGGACCAAAGGGCCTCTCCTCTCATTGATGTCTGACCAGGCCATCCTCTGCTACATATGCGACTGGAGCCATGGGTCCCTCCATGTGTACTCTTTGGTTGGTGGTTTAGTCTCTGGGAGCTCTGGGGGTACTGGTTGGTTCATATTGTTGTTCCTCCTATGGGGCTGCAAACCCTTAAGCTCCTTGGGTCCTTTCCCTGGCTCCTCCATTGGGGACCCTGTGCTCAGTCCAATGTTTGGCTGAGAGCATCCACTTCTGTATTTGTCAGGCTCTGGCAGAGCCTCTCAGGAGACAACCATATCAGGTTCCTGTCAGCAAGCACTTGTTGGCATCCACAATAGTGTCTGGGTTTGGTAACTGTATATGGGATGGATCCCCTGGTGGGGCAGTCTCTGGATGGCCTTTCCTTCAGTCTCTGCTCCACACTTTGTCTCTGTGTCTCCTCCCATGGATATTTTGATCCCCTTTCTAAGAAGGACCAAAGTATCCACACTTGGTCTTCCTTCTTCTTGAGCTTCATGTGGTCCGTGAATTATATCTTGGGTATTCTGAGTTTCTGGGCTAATATCCACTTATCAGTGAGTGCATACCATCTATGTTCTTTTGTGATTGGGTTACCTCACTCAGGATGACATTTTCTAATTCCATCCATTTGCCTAAGAATTTCATGAATTCATTGTTTTTAATAGCTGAGTAGCAGACAACTTTTTATATGTCATGAAAAATACTCTTTTCATAATATATAAGCTTGAATGACCTGTGATCATTCCAAGGCTTACGTTAATGGCAACTCTCAAAGCATACATCCTATATAGTTAGAAGACAGAGCTGTTTGGGTGTCTTTAATGCTCGAAGTGGTTTCTTTGGCTGCACAGTGTGAAGGAGGTTGACATCTGGAGAGTCAAAGATGGTGTAGGAGAGAGGGGAGGTTGGGGAAAATGGCGGGGTGTGTAATGGAATGGAGAACACTCCCCACTCTTGGACTTGACTTCCCCCTGAGTTTTTTTTTTTAATCAAAATGACTTTTATTTGAAAGATTAAAGGCACCCTTCTGTCCCCTACCTCCCTACCTGTGAACTTTGAGTTTGAGTGAGACAACCTTGCTGGTAGATGTCTTTGACTGTAACTGTGGTGTGTAAAGATAGGGTGAACCACAACTTCAGTCTAGTGTAAACGGTAACTCATAGAGAAACCAACGGAGAGCAAAGGATGCACTCGACAGACTGATCTGAAAGGCCGGTAGTTGGGAAGACTGTCTGTACAGGACCAGCTCTGGACACCCTGGAGCTACGGCAGAGCCTCCTTTTGACCCACAGTCTATTCTAAGGCGACCTGAGAGTTTAAGAGCTTCAGAGATCCCTCGACGGCTGCCCCTCCCCTCGAGGGCAGACCAGCCTTGGGAACAAACAGGATGGTTATGTAACAATGTTGCCTCCTCGCCCTTCCGTGGCCAGACTGAAGAAGACAAAGAGAACATTTGCTCCTTCCTCAGGTAGGCAGAAATTAGCTTCACCTAAGAACTGTCGAGCCATTAAAAAAAAAAAAAAAAATCCAGTATGAGCATGACGATTTTAGCTTTTCTTCCCTGGCCAATATGAGGTAGCAGTTACAATGACCAGCACAGGAGGGTACACAGAGAGGTGCAGGAGTTCTCCTCCAGCCTCACCCTAAGGTCAGCAACCACAGTGACGGTGCCAAAGGCCATATGGTGTGGCATAGAAGTCTATGTAGGTGACGCCTTATTGAAACACAGGCATTTCCTCCATTTTCCTTCTTCACCCGGTTTTATCCACTTGTGTGTATTTCAGAATTTACCAGTATATACAGATCTACCTTGTTTTCATATATATTATATATATTTACATTATATATTTTATGCAATATATATATTTTTGATTAATTTATTTTATGCATTTAATGTGTTTTGTTTACATGCATGCATGCCCACAATGGCCTGCAGAGGCCAGAAGAGACCCTCAGATCCCCTTGAACTGGAGTTACAGACAGTTGTGAGCTGCCTTGTGGGTGCCAGGAACCTAACCCAGGTCCTCTGCAAGAGCAGCAAGCACTTTTAACCGCTGAGCCTTCTCTCTGCCTGACCTTTGTTTTTAAAAAAATTTCCATGGTATCGCAATCTATAACTGATTTAATTAAGCATTTTAAAATGATATTCAAGGTAATAGCACTTTGCTTTCATAAATAATGTAGTAACCAAGTGGAGAATACTTGTTGAATGGCTATATAAATCTATATGTTTTAGAGTCCTGGATACAGAAGGTAGCTCACAGATATGATCCCTGTGTAAACTTGTCTGAAGGCCAGTTCATTCACGCCAGCCTCCCTGTGGTGTCAGAACTGGGGTACCAGGCAAATAGTCCCTCAGACCAGTGGATAAAATATTCAAAGTCTTTGCTTTGAAAAATTATAAAGTCTTTGCTGAAAGAAGATTACATCTACAAATGCGTTTTTAAAGATATTTTTTACGTGTTTGAGTTTTTGCTTGCAAGTTTGAATTTGCATTCAATATGTACATGCAATGCTCAAAGAAGCCAGAAGAGGGCGTCCTGTCCTGGAGTGGCTTTACAGGATGGTTGTGAGCCACCTTGTGGGTGCTGGGAATCTATGACTTCCGGGGAATGGAATCTGGCTCTGCTACAGGAACATCTAGTGCTCTCAGCACCCGAGTCACCTCTCCAGTCCCCACAGAGGGTTTTGTAGAAAACGATGTTGATTTAACGTCTATTCTCCAGCTGAAGTGGGTGCAGGGATCATGGCTGTGGTGGCTAATGCTGACTGTCAACTTGACTGGATTGAGAAGAACCTGGAGACGAACAAAGCATATTTTGAGTGAGTCTGTGATGACATTTCCAGAAAGAATTAACCAAGGGAGGGGGAAGATCCATTCTAAATCAGGTGGTTCGGTCCCCCAGGCTGGTGACCCAGAATAAGAGGTACATTACAACCAACATTTTCTTTTAACCATCAGTTTAATTTTGTTTGTTTGTTTGTTTGTTTGTTTGAGCTGGGGTCTGTGCGTCTTTCTTTTCCTTGACCCAAGCTAGGGTCATCTGGGAAGAGGGACTCTCAGTTGGGAAAAGTATCTCCATGAGATTGGCCCACAGGTGAGTCTGTGGGACATTTTCTTGATTAGTGATTAACGTTGGAAGGCCCAGCTCACTGTGGACAGTACCACTGCCGGGCAGCTGGGACTAGCAATGGAACGAAAACCAGGTCAGGCTCTCCTGTGGCCCAGACTGGCCTTAAATTTCCTATGTAGCTGAGAATGATCTTGAGTTCATGACCCTCTGTCCTCCACCTCTTAACTGCTGGGATTACAGTAGCGTGCCACCACACCTGGCTCTGTCTCCTATTGCATCAGTGGTTGGCAGATTTTATTCTGACAAGCTCCAGATGTGGCTCACACGCCCCACTGTTTTTTCAACTTGGGGAAAGGACCTTATAATGAACTAGATATGTTTCCTTAATAGGTGTGTCAGCACGGATGGTCTTGGTTGACCGAAGCAGCAAACATCTCTCCCTGCTGCAGAGAGTGCGGTCCTGTTGTGTGTGGCACTCGTACTGTTGACTTCTGGGAAGGATGCCAGACTGTCCCTGAGGCTGAAAGTGGGGAAGGGCTTCTTGGGTGACCCTGTGGTCTCTTTTGTGGCTAACCTAGGCCAACTGTGAAGAAGAGCTGAAAGGGACAAGTGTGTCTTTATGTCACTCCTTGCTCTTACGTGATAAATCTCATGCTTAAGTGACAGGGGCTGTGAAGATTAGAGGTACCTCCGGTTATCTTTATATAGCATCGTACCACATGAAGTAACTCTCTCTGTTTGGAACAGAAGGCTAATGATTGAAGCCTCAGAGGCCTCTCACATCCAGGGTTCTGGTTGCTGCAGATGTCAGGAGACAAGGCCCAGATGGACCCTGGCTAGCAGGTGGCGGCGGAGGGTTTCAGAGCCCAGGAGTGAGGTCATCTCCTATGTGCTCATTGGGGTGCGGTACAAGAGGTGACTCTTGGGAGACCCTGAGGCCTTGGATAACCCAGAGCAAATTTTTAAACGTCTTTTGACCAAGCTCTGCCAACAGAACCACTGTAGACTGATCTAGCCCGTGGTCGAGGTTGCTGAGGTAGACATTCCCAAACATGGTGCCCACAGGTCTGCGGGGACTCGGATCCTGGAATTCTTTAGCAAGGGTTTGAGGACCCCCAGGTTCTAAGATTATGTTACTGAACGCAATTTCCCTCCTCCGAGCACCCGCAAGTCCCCCAACCTTGAACTGCATTTCCCCCTTTGCTCGAAGTCGACAGGAGTATCTCGATGGAAGACGTGTGGGTCTTCTGTCTCTCATCTGGTGTCACCACTGACTTGGGATTTCAGCATAGAATGTGGGACAATGTTACCTTTCCAGCTTAACTTTGGCCTAAGATATTTCAGCGTTTCAGCCTACAAAACAACAACAACAACAACAACAACAAAAAAGACCCAATAGATTTTAAAAATGATAAAATAATAACAACTATGCCGATGCAACAGTAACAGAGAATAGAGTCTGTTGTGGCTTTATGATAAGTGTCTACATGTATATTGGATAGAAAATTTCCCGTAATACACAGGGAAACCATCTATACTTGACTGACAAGGTGTTAGTTTAATAGATAATCATCTTCACCTAATATCACCCCTAAAACCCTCGTCGTTGTCCTCCAGTTCCTTTCCAGTGACTTACCTCTTTGCTTTCTAAGACCACTGTAGTTGTCTGGAATTAGGTACAGGAGAGGCAGGCACAGGTTATTTAGTTGTGACGTCATGACCTCAGAGAGACGGTGCCAAGCACAGCAAGGCTAGGTCGGTTATCACAATCTTGCTTAGTAATCATTTAATCATTAAATCGTCTGACCCACGCATGGAGACCTGAGCTCAGACCCCTGGCAGTCATGCAAAAAGCTGTCTGTGACTAGATGTTCCCCTTCCCCGAGGCATGTGGAAATATGAGAGTTGCTGCGGCGTGCTGGCCAGCCCCCAACCAAGGAGTTCTAGGTTCAGTGAGAGGCCTTGTCTCCACGGGATGGGGTGGAGCACAACCCTGGAGGACACCTGGTATAGTTCTCTGGCACCCACCGGAGCTCACACGGGTATCCATATCTACACACATGTGTGTACAAACATACACACAAAAACATACATAAGAGAAAAATTATTTTCTTTTAGGTGGTAACTGGTTTCCAGGATAGACAATTTTAAAGTGAACATGCTATGTTTTTTGTTAAGCAATCATGTTACTGAAGAAAAACAAAAACATCTCCCAGTTATCAAAGAAGATGAACTACGAAGGCAAACAGACAAAAACTGATCTCGAAACAGCAGCAGCAGCAGCAGCAGCAGCAGCAACAACAACAACAACAACAACAACAACAACAACAACCTTCAAGGCAAGACCATGTTACTATATCCACAGGCTAAGTCTGCTCTAGCTGTGGTGGGCATAGTCCTTGGTCTTTGTGCTGGGGAATGGCCCAGTGGATCCCCAGCACCCGTTTAGAAAGCCAGGAGTGTGGGTGCATGGCTGCAATCTCTTTTCCGGGGAGGTGGAGACGGGTGAATCCCTCAGTGGCCAACTTTATCAGCCTAATCTAAGAGTACCAGAACTTTGCTGCGTCCAAAAAGCAGTCAATGACACCCAGTGATGTCTCTGGCCTGGGCACGCATGTGCACACGCCTGCACATGTGCAATCTATCTTGCCTAGTTTAGGCCTTGGATTGTCCCAGTGGCACACCTGATCATCCTCCTGCACTGTCTTCAGATCCAGGCATCTGGGAACACACCGTCAGTGTTTACTTAAACAAACAAACAAACTTCAGTTAATAGATGCATTGCTTAGAGTTCAACCCGTTTAGTGAAATTTAATTTTTAGCCCCACCCCCGCCCCGTCATTCAAGCAATAGACTCAGGGATACTTAGAGACCTTGGCAGCAGAACATTTTCGGTCTTGATCACATTCTGGGTAGCGGCCTATATGTGGGTCATGAAGTCATCACTTTATCTTTAACTGCATTTTGAAACACTGAGTGGGGTGGAAAGGAGAGGAGGGAAAGAGGAAAGGATGGGGAGGGGAGGGCTAGAGAGGAGAAAGGGGGAGACGGGCTAAGCTGTTTAACACTTAACTATGGGGGCTGGAGAGATGGCTCAGTGGTTCAGAGCACTGACTGCTCTTCCAGAGCTCCTGAGTTCAATTCCCAGCACCCACATGGTGGCTCACAACCATCTGTACTAAGACCTGGGCCCTCTTCTGGTATGCATTAAGAGAGCGACATATGTATACATAACATAAATAAATAAATCTTAAAAAAGAAAACCACTTAGCTATGTGAATAAAACCTTTATAGTAATCTCAAAAAGTCATAACTCCGCACCCCATCCAAGTAGAAGAGTTGTGGGCTGGATACTTTGTTTCAGATATTAATGTCACAGTTGAGGACACAGCGGTGGCAGAATTGTGGTGGCTCATCGGTAGAAATGAATAAATAAATTGAGGCAAATCTTGTTTGGTTAACGTTTGTGTTTTAAAACACCATAAAGCTCCCTGCAGCCTGGGTCCGAGGCTTCTGATTCCTGTGTGGTCACCAGCGCCTGGTGCTGGTGTCTTCCCTCTGACGGGTGTCTCTCTTGTCTGTGCGGGGACTCCCCAGCACCACTGAAAACACAGACAAACACACCCAGGGCTCCATCCAGTCAATCTTCCTGTGATGAGCASCAGGCTAGGTGCCCTACAGATCTCTCTCTCTCTCTCTCTCTCTCTCTCTCTCTCTCTCTCTCTCTCTCTCTCTCTTGGTTTTTTCGAGACAGAGTTTCTCTGTGTAGCCCTGGCTGTCCTGGAACTCACTCCGTAGACCAGGCTGGCCTCGAACTCAGAAAGCCGCCTGCCTCTGCCTCCCGAGTGCTGGGACTAAAGGCGTGCGCCACCATGCCCGGCTTAGATGTCTCTTCTTTTTTAATGGCACTCGAGGGATGGGACAGAGGAGGCAGGAAGGCATGGGTGTTCCCAGACACTGCAAAGCTTAATTCCCATCCAGGCTGCAGGTGCCAGTCCCCCCCCCGCCCCCCCGCAACCGGAGTCCCCACTCCCGTGTTCCGTACAGAATGTTCCTCATGTCCTCACAGAGCGAGGGGCATGCTCTTCTTTCTAACATTAATTTTGTACTCTCAAATTAAAATAAAAAAAAAACTTTTCACACCTAATTCACAATCTTTATTCCAATGTGCTTGGGTAATAATTATGTTTTACTTTTTTTCTTTGAGTGAGATTCTTTGGGGCTCTCAGAGTGTAGCCTTTCTTCCCGCCCCCTGACGCTCCGGGAGGCCGGAGCGTGGCGTGTATTATTTCTGCCTTCACTGCTGTGTGTCAGGTGTCACTTCTTATTAAATAGTTCAGCGTGTTTAAATTAAGCCGGAAAACGTGCACAAGCACATATAGTTCTTTAGCTTTTCTCCCATCAAGAGTGAAATCTGACTGATACAGATTAGGGCTAGAGGCCCAATAAGAGAATCAATTATTTTTAAAAAAACAAAAAACACAACAAACAAACAAACAAACAAAAAACTGCTGCTGAACGTGTGCCGATTTGCTGAACTAAATCCAAATTATCTCTGGGAATGTCCTACAGTTCCCTGTGTTGCTTCATCTCTCAGGCCTGATACTTATTTTTAAAACTTTTTTCTTTGATCTTTTTGTTTTGTTTTTTGTTTTTTAAGAGATTGTTTCTCTGTGTAGCCCTGGCTGTCCTGGAACTCACTTTGTAGACCCGGCTGGCCTCAAACTCAGAAATCCACCTGCCTCTGCTTCCCAAGTGCTGGGATTAAAGGCGTGTGCCACCACTGCCTGGTCTTTAATCATTTTTTAAAAATGGTTTTTATTTATTATATTCTGTTAAAAGCATCACGCCTGTGAGGGTGTCTTTGTGCGGAGTTGTGCACACCGATGCAGTACCGATGAAAACCAGAAGAGGGCATCAGATTCCCTTGAACGGAGTTACAGACTCTTGGGAACTGTGAGAATGGTACCAGGGACCAACTACCACTGCAAGAGCAATATGCATTCTTAATGGCCCACCCATCTCGCCAGCCCCATTTCTCCTTTTTTAAAAATGAGAAGCAATGGAGTTCTCTTGTTTTGCTTCTTCTGCTCCCATCTTATGTAATAAATACCTGTACAACTTGCTTCTTTAACTGGCAAAGCACCGCAAACAAGGGACTGAATTTGGAAGGGAGACAGAAGAGGAAACGAAGCCCTCAACCCCAGAGTCTTACGGGAGAGAGACTTTGTTTTCCCGGCTCATAGGAAGTTTTTGTCTTCGTAGGAAGATAAGAATGTACATACAGTTTTCTGAGGAGCCGCCAGACTGATTTCCAGAGTGTTGTACCAGCTTGCAATCCCACCAGCAGTGGAGGAGTGCACCTCTTTCTCCACATCCTCGCCAGCATCTGCTGCCACCTGAGTTTTTGATCTTAGCCGTTCTGCCTGGTGTGAGGTGAAATTTCAGGGTTGTTTTGAGTTGCATTTCCCCGATGACTAAGGACGTTGAACATTTCTTTAGGTGCTTCTCAGTCACTCAATATTCCTCAGGTGAGAATTCTCTGATTAGCTCTGTTCCCCATTTTTCAATAGTGTAATTTGGTTGTCTGGAGTCTAACTTCTTGAGTTCTTTGTATACATTGGATATTAGCCCTTTATTGGATGTAGGGTTGGTAAAGATCTTTTCCCACTCTGTTGGTTGCCATTTTGTCCTATTGACAGTGTCCTTTGCCTTGCAGAAGCTTTGCAATTTTATGAGGTCCCATTTGTCAATTCTTGATCTTAGAGCATAAGCCACTGGTGTTCAGTTAAGGTATTTTTCTTCTGTGCCCAGTATTCAAGGCTCTTCCCCATTTTCTCTTCTGTTAGATTCAGTGTATCTGGTTTTATGTGGAGGTCCTGGATCCACTTGGACTTGAGCTTTTACATGGAGATAAGAATGGCTTGATTTGCATTCTTCTACATGTTGACCTCCAGTTGAACCAGCATCATTTGTTGAAAATGCTGTCTTTTTCCCACTGGATAGTTTTAGCTCCTTTGTCAAAGATCAAGTGACCATAGGTGTGTGGGTTAATTTCTGGGTCTTCAGTTCTATTCCATTGATCTACCTGCCTGCCTCTGTACCAATACCATGTAGTTTTTGTTACTATTGCTCTGTAATACAGCTTGAGGTTGGGGATATTGATTTCCCCAGATGTTCTTTTAGTGTTGAGAATAGTTTTTTTTTTTTTTTTTTTTWCTATCCTGGGTTTTTTTTTTTTATTCCAAATGAATTTGAGAATTGCGCTTTCTAACTCTATGAAGAATTGAGTTGGAATTTTGATGGGGATTGCATTGAATCTGTAGATTGCTTTTGACAAGATGTCAATTTTTACTATATTAATCCTGCCCTTCCACGAGCATGGGAGATCTTTCCATTTTCTGAGGTCTTCTTCTTTTTCTTTCTTCAAAGACTCGATGTTCTTGTCATACAGATCTTTCACTTGTTTGGTTAGAGTCATACCAAGATATTTTATATTGTTCATGACTATTATCAAGGGTGTCATTTCCGTAATTTCCTTCTCAGCCCATTTATCCTTTGAGTATAGGAAGGCTACTGATTTGTTTGAGCTAATTGTATATCCAGCCACTTTGCTGAAGTTGTTTATCAGCTGTAGTTCTCTGGTGGAATTTTTGGGATCACTTAAGTATACTATCATATCATCTGCAAAGAGTGTTATTTTGACTTCTCCCTTTCCAATTTGTATCCCTTTGACATCCTTTTGTTGTCTAATTGCTCTGGATAGAACTTCAAGGACTATATTGAATAGACAGGGAGAGAGTGGGCAGCCTGGACCCAGCTATACCACTCCTGGGCATATGCCCAGAAGATGCTCCAACATGTAATAAGGACACATGCTCCACTATGTTCATAGCAGCCTTATTTATAATAGCCAGAAGCTGGAAAGAACCCAGATGTCCTTCAACAGAGGAATGGATACAGAAAATGTGGTACAGTTACACAATGGAATACCACTCAGCTATTAAAAACAATGACTTCATGAAATTCACAGGCAAATGGATGGATCTAGAAAATATCATTCTGAGTGAGGTAACTCAGTCACAAAAGGCCACTCACAGTATGTACTCACTGATAAGTGGATGTTAGGCAAAGAGCATGGAATACCCATGGTACAACTCATGGACCACATGAAGCTCAAGAGGAAGGAAGACCAAAGAGTGGATGCCTCAGTCCTACTTAGAAGGGGGAACAAAATAATCAAGAGAAGTAGAGGGTGGGAGGGACTTGGGAGGAAGAGAGGAGGGGGAGGGAAACAGAGGGGCACAATCGGGTATGGGAGGAGATGGAGGAGATTACAGAGGGTCAGAAAATTGAACAGAGGTGTATAGCAATGGGGGATAGGGAGAGCTGGGGGTAGCAACCAGAAAGTTCCAGGTGCCTGGAAAGTAAGAGCCTCTCAGGACCTCATAAGGATGACATTAGCTGAAATCTACCACAAAGGGGAGGGAGGGAGGGAGAACCTGCCAAGACCATATCCAGCGGTTAGGTTACCCACCCATCTCCAAAATTTTAACCCAGAATTGCTCTTGTCTAAAGGAAATGCAGGGACAAAGAGTGGAGCAGAGACTGAAGCAAAGGCCATCCAGAGACTGCCCCACCTGGGGACCCATCCCATATACAGTCACCAAACCCAGACACTATTGCTGATGCCAAGAAGCACTTGCTGACAGGAGCCTGATACAGCTGTCTCCTGAGAGGCTCTGCCAGTGCCTGACAAATACAGATGCGGATGCTCGCAGCCAACCATCAGACTGAGCGCAGGGACCTCAGTGGAGGAGTTAGGGGATGGATTGAAGGAGCTGATGGGGAGCCTCTCAATGAGAGGGGAGGCCCTTGGTTCTGTGAAGGCTCGATGCCCCAGTGTAGAGGAATGCTAGGGAGGTGAGGCAGGAGTGGGCGGGTTGGGGAGCATCCAAATAGAAGTAGGGGAAGGGGGGATGGGATGGGGGTTTGCAGAGTGGAAAGCGGGAAAGGGGATAACATTTGAAACATAAATAAATAAAATAAACATTTTTTTTTTTATTTTTTTTTGAGATGGGGTTTCTCTGTATAGCCCTGGCTGTTCTGGAACTCACACTGTAGACCAGGCTGGCCTCGAACTCAGAAATCCATCTGCCTCTGCCTCCCAAGTGCTGGGATTAAAGGAGTGTGCCACCACTGCCTGGCTAAAATAAACAATTTAAAAAAAAATGTATATACAAGCAGTGAATGAGCAATTTTATGAGTCCTTCATGCAGATGTTTTAGAAGAGAACAACCATTGGTCCCGACTCGGATACTTTGTATCACGGACAGCTTCAGGCTCCCGGGAGTCATTCCCGGCCCAGGTGTCTTAGATTTAGCAATCAAGAGCCATTCCCTTGCAATTTAGAACTCCGTAAGGAGCTTTTATCCCCTTCAGTGTCAGAAAGGCTGTCTGGGAGTTCCTCTCTAATGATCCGGTTACCAGCGGACTCCAGCGCATGCTCTCTGATGCCTTGGTTGGTACGTTTTATATCATTTTAAATATTATTTAGTGTTTTTGAGCAAAAACTCAGTACAGATAATAAATATCTTAAAATATGGTATGTAATAAAATTTTCTTTTATGCCATTCAGTAATATTTCAAAAATTTCTCCACTTAGAAATTTCCCATTTTTTCCAGTTTGTCTTTAGTGATGGTCATCTCCTTCTTATGCCCTTAATAAATGGAGACATCTCTTACTTTAGATATTTTAAAAATTATATTTATTTATTCTCTCTCTCTCTCTCTCTCTCTCTCTCTCTCTCTCTCTCTCTGTGTGTGTGTGTGTGTGTGTTTGCACGTGTGCATGTGCATGCATATACATGTAATTTTCACAGGGCTCTAGAAGTTCCAAGTTCTCTTTCTAAATCCTGTTGTCCTGCCCAGTGCGTCCAGGAAGCCATGACACAGTAGGAGTGATGAAAGTTTTGTAGGGCCGCTTCGGAATTTTCCCAATTATCGTGGTGGTGGCTTTTGGGCAGAGACAGGTACTTTGCATCAAGGTTATAGCTCTCAAATGAAAACAGATCTCACGGCAGCTGAGCCGTAAATCCTCAGATGGTTTTAGGTTTGTGTTTTCTATCTCCCAGTGGTGTCCCGGCCTCAGGCCTTTCGTGAAGGCCTTTCTTTTTAATCAAGAGTAGACATTGGCAATGGGGTTTTAATCAAGTGGCTTTTCAGCTCCTTTGGATACGAAGATGGGACTTTTTACTTTTATCTGATAATCGTTCTCAAGGTGCCTCTTAGCAGGAGGCCCTGGGTTAGACATGCTAAGCCTTTCCATGTCGCCATGGTGACTGGGTTGGGATTTAAGAATCTCTGTGTTGGAACATGCTTCCGACTCGCCCTGTAGACCATGACCGCTCTTGGCATGTCTTGTTCTGCTCCCCGCGGTCTCCAAGAATATCAGATTCCTTGTTGTCTCCGAAGCTTCTTTTAGAAACCTGTCTTTAGCAAGGGCTCTCCTGTCGTGGAGGGGGCTGGGGAAGGCCTGGTGGAGCAGTCACAGCTTGCCACCTGTCATCGATGAGAATGGCACTATCCGTTACAGACCCGAGGGGCTTGGATGAGATACTTCACAAAGCTCGGTTGATGCATTTGGATTGGTTAAGCTTGGTTTGTGCTGAGCATCCTATGAGGCACCCTGGCGGTGGTCTGCCGGACCTGAGTTGTCTCTGTCTGTTTCCTGGGGTGTGCTTTCAGAACAGAGTGTCCTCCTGGGGGTGGAAACATCACCATAGACCCCAGGTTCTACTGCCTGTCATTTTGGGGCCAACAGGTGTCTCTGCCACCTCCTCATCTTGTAGTCTGTCCGTCCAGCCCTCTTCCTGCTCAGTGCCTGCACAGACTTCTCAGGGTATGTTCAGCATGCATACACGTTAGCTTTGGGGGGGAAAACTCAGTGAGTTTCCTGTGAAGAATGTAATGATGAGGCCAGAGAAGGGACTGTGTGCAGAAGCAGGGCCTGCCCATGCACAGGTATAGAACACAGGAATCACCCCTCCTGAGAACAAATGAAGAGAGTGGGTGGGTGRCTGGGCCATTGGTGGGTCTCCCAGCAACAAGGAGGAGCCAGAAGGCAATGGCCAAGCCTTCCGTGGGCATCCTCCCCTCCTGACAACACAGAAGACTTGGGTCCAAGAACTTGAAGACAAATACCTACCATCCAGGAAAACATTTGGGACCATTTCTCCGATCCCATCATCCCCCCTCCCATTTCCATGACACCCATTCTCTTCATTTAAATTATTACCCCCTCCACCTATTTACTTACAAAATATGTCCCAACTTTTAGAGTAAAAGGTGAATAATAGCGATTTTCAAAAATTCCAATGGCTAAACATTTCCATTGGTTTATTTATTTATTTTTTTTAATGTYAATATTCCTGTTCACAGCCACTGTGGCTCATGACACAGGCTGAGACTGAGGTGCAGGGTCTCTCTGGGGACCAGAAAGGACACTGAAGACAACACGAACACTTTGTGTCCTTAATCACGGTGGCCCCCTCTCCTCAATTGCTCTTAGAAGCCCAGCAGTCACATTTTTTTTTTTTTTGTTTCTAAATACGTGGAGGATTTGGGGGAGCACCTAGGGTGTTACCCTCACATCCAGTTCCACCTTGTCTTTCTACGGCACTGCCCTGGGTTTTCCTCATTAATTTATCGGTAATCATGTTGTGTATGTTCTTGTAAACTGTATGCAATCTCTTTCGGAGTAAACTCTGAATATTAACAAAACAAACAAACAAACAAACAAAAAACCGAAACAAACAGCYCCAGGGAACAAATGAAGATTTTTGTCTTCTGGTCCTTCACCGGTCTGCACCTGCTACCCAACATCCGGGGCCGGGTCAAGCGTCTGCTTTAAATGCAAGAACGTCCAGCACATGAGGTGAGAGGGAGGGCAAAGGGTATGAGCTCGGAGGAGAGACTGAGGAAGGGTAATAGTGACTTGGGAGGGAAAGCCACGCCCCTCATCCTAAAGCACCTCCCAGGAAGTATGCGGGATACCCAGGGTGAGAGCTACTTCCGGGGAAAACGACCCACACTGACCCTGGTTTTCCGACTTCCGCCCTGGCGCACAGCATGGCTTACCTTGTCCGTGTTTCCTGCAGACGTGTTCCCACAGTCCCCAACCCCTCCCGATTTTGGTTCTGAGATCGAGGCCTCGGGAACAGCCAATGTCTTAGCTCTCCCAGCTTCATCTTTGGAGTTGTGTTCCGGTGAATGCTTCTCTCTGAAGGCAGTTCCCCAAGTCCATCGGCCCTGCCTCATGGAACAGGATTCACCGCGCAGACTCAAGCCTAAAGCCACAAGCACATTCTGTTTTCCGAGCAGCATAACTGACAGGGGGCCTGAGGCAGTTGAGTGTCTGGGGAGAGCAAACCCCCGAAAGTTAGAGTCTGGGCTCTCCTGACCAGACGCCTTCTTCAGCTAACCAGCTCAAGCTCACAGCTCCACTGCACAGCTGTTTGAGGCTTGCGCTCCCAGAAGCACAAGCTGGACGTGTGCTCTCTCAGTGTGGTCTCTCCGGCTGGACCCTCATCTAGAAGATGGCCACACGTTCACCGTCACCCACCCGGCACTTGGGAGGATGCTTTTCTTCCATAACCATGCAGATTCCACTTCCTCCTCTTCTTCCTCCTTCTCCTGTTCCTCTTCCTCCCCTTCTCCTCCTCCTCTTCCTCCTTTTCCTCCTCCTCTTCCTCCTTTTCCTCCTCCTCTTCCTCCTTCTCCTTTTCTACCTCCTCTTCCTCCTCTTCCCCCCCTTCTCCTCCTCCTCTTCCTCCTTCTCCTTTTCTACCTCCTCTTCCTCCTCTTCCCCCCTTCTCCTCCTCCTCTTCCTCCTTCTCCTTTTCTACCTCCTCTTCCTCCTCTTCCTCCTCTTCCTCCTCTTCCTCCTCTTCCTCCTCTTCCTCCTTCTTTTCCTCTTTCTCCTCCTCCTCTTCCTTCTCCCTGAAGTCTTTCCCATTGCTACTGTCTTAATTTCGGTCCTCATCATCTCCTACTTAGAAGTCTCCAGTTTCCCATTTGGTTTCATATCCTGTTTTTGTTTATTTGTATACTGATTGTTACAAAACAAAACACTCCTATTATACACCTGTCCGGGTTAGTTTTATGTCAAGTTGACACAGACTAGATTCATCTGAAAGGAGGGAGCTTCAACTGAGAAAATGCCTGTGGAAGTTTTGAATAGGTTTGGCCTTCATAGACTCATGTGTTTGAATGTTTGGCCCAGAGGGTGGGGCATTGTGGGTGGGTGTGGCCTTATTGGAGGAAGTGCGTCAGTGTGGGGGCGGGGCTTTGAGGTTTCCTATGATCAAGCTCTACCCTGTGTGGATTTTCGTCTCCTTCTGCTGCCTGGGGATCACGGTGTAGAACTCTCAGCTCCTCCAGCACCGTGTCTGCCTGCACCCTGCCATGCTTTCTGCCATGACGATGATGACTAAGCCCAAGCCTCTGAAACTGTAAGCCGGCCTCAATGAAATGTTTGCCTTTACAAGTGTTGCCTTGGTCAAGACAATGCCTCCATAAGGTCCTTGTTAGAGTTAAAACTCTAACCTGTCTGGGCTTCAGTCCCCTTTGCCTTGAGGTCTTGTTCTTGAGCCCCATCTGTGTACAGTTCTTTCTGTTGTATGCTCGCCCCAAACTTTGTCTTGAATCTCCAGACAGCTATTTTGTAGGAGCTGTTGCCCCATCAACTTCATCTCTATGACACTTTGCCTTTATGGATACCCTTCTTGTAAGTTTTATGTCCCTTTCCCGGGGCCCCGGATTCTCCATTGTGGACTCCCTGAATGGTTTCAGGCGTGCTGCTGTCAGTCAGTCCTGTCTCTAAGCATTATACTTACAACATTTGGTGCCACTTTGGGGGGCCTTTACCTGCGTACTGCAATTGGTCATCTCTCATCCACTGAGTTCCCCCTGGCCTGGTTCTTGTGTTCAGTCGTGCGTGCGGGCTGCTGGCGGGTTGCAGCTAGAGGACCTGGCTCCAGGGCGTGCCCTTCTCTGGCTTCAGTTGGTGGCTGCCTGGGACTGGCAGTCCCATCCTCAGGACTGGCCCCTTTAGAGGCTTCAGTGTGGACGAGATATGTGACCCCTGCTCCAGGGATCCCCAGAACAGCCCCTCTAGGACAGACCGCAGTCCCCTCTGATCTCACAGGTCTCTTTACAGTCTCCCGAAAACTGGAGAATCTCCAAGGAAAATTACCCAGTGCCTTGGGTTTTAGGTCCACTCCCTCGGGCACTCTACAGACAGCTAAAAGAGTCGCAGAATCTGAGTGTGAATTAGGTTTTGCCTCTCACAGAGCCATGGAGGAGGTGCGTGACAGGTCCCGTAAGAAGGGCAGCGGACACACACGGCTCATGCTATTTTTATGGCCAAACACATATATTTTCCCCATGTCTGCACAAAATCATTAGTGAGGGAGAGACAGGCTGGAATTCTGGAGTGACCTCTCTCCTTTCCTCTCCACTCCTCCCACCCAACTCCACCCAACTCCAAGAAGGAAAGCAGAGCTCTCTGCAGGCGAATATGGAATCCATTGGCTGGAGACGAAGGGCTGAACATTCTTTAGCAATGGCCTCACCTTGGCGCCGACCTCCGGAGGACATATTGCAAACATTTCTCTGTTATATATGGATTGCCGTTTGCCAAGAACAGCCTGGAGCAGAGGTGTTGAACCGCAGTCTGCTGGTTTAGAACCAAGACGTGACAAACTATCTGCACCTGGCTCCATCCTGCTGCTGCCCCGAGCCGCCGTGCCATGCTGACGCAGCGCGAGGCGTGGCTTAGCTAGGTCAGGCTTCCCTTTGGCTGCCCCAAGAGTGCTGTGTGGCCTTCAGTTTCCCTGAGTGACCGGGACCTTGAAAGGGAAGGGCGAAGCAACCGGGAAATAAAAGCTTGTAGGGTGGTGGAGGCTGGACTCTTCCCTTGGACACTGTCAATGTCTGGCATCAGTTGTCTCCGTCTGTGTGTGCAGGTGTGTGGGGGTCAAGGGAGGCCTAAGCCATTGCTCTGAGACCATCTACCTACTTTTGTGAGGGTCTCTCATTGGCCCAGAGCTTAGCAGACTGGGTGGGTTCCACAGATCTGTGTGTCTTCCCCTGTACTGGGAACTCAAATGCACCACACCCATTTTTTTTTTTTTAATGTCAATTTCTGGGAGTCTAACTTCTGCTTACGAAGCTATCGCGATCACTGGCTGAGCCAGCTCCCCCAGCTCCCGTGGTGACTTGTTTGTGGTGGATAATGTATCTGTGGGCTGCCCTCCGGGTCTCCACTCTTTAGCACCTGGCTTGGTGCCACCTTCCTGACCGTGCAGGGTCAGCTTCTCTTTGGGAAGGGGAGTAAACCTGATGGCGGCAGTCACGGATGCAGAATGAAGAACTGACTAAGCTGCCACCAGCCCCCCAGGAGCCATGGCCCCCAGTGTTTCTCGGACCACAAGCAGCAGAAGTGGAGAAAAGAACCAGTGTGAGCCGGTGGCCCCAAGGCGCCTGTGCTCTGACTGACTCCCCCAAACCAAACTGTGAGGGCTTTCTGCTCCTGCATTACTGTTCATCTACAGATGCCTTGGCTCCCTTAGAAAGCTTTCTGCTCTCCTTGGCTAAGGCCAGGGCTGTATCTTTTATATATTATTATCATTGTATTCTCTCAGTGTGTCGAACAGTGCCCGAGACATGGTGGTGAGGATGTCCTGGTGTGAAGTGGCTTGGTGGTGGGCCCTGGTGTGTGTGTGTGTGTGTGTGTGTGTGTGTGTGTGTGATAGATTTGACTTCTTTTGATAAAAGCATCTTAGAGATGATCTGGCAGAGTGGCCACAGAGAGACACTGGGAATGACAGGTGATGACTGTCATTTGGGTTCTAGGTAAAGTGTCAAGGAGATTCCTCACCCATACCCTGGACCCCTATGGGGTTAGAAGGTGGTTTTGCTATATATTGCAAGTGCTTCTTTGTGGAGCAGCTCACAGCAGGGTGACCCATGCCACGGCTGACTTGGACCTTCTGGTCAACCTCTGGTTGACTCTATCAGACACTGAGAGGACAGAGGTTGCATGGACACTAATTGCTATGTAGCCAAGGATGTATGTAGCTAGGGTGCATTATTTGACTGCAAAATCTTGGGAACCCACTCACCTTTGGCTCTATGGTAAGGTTTGAACTGTCTACTATGGTGCTGAACCTGTGTTCATAAAACACAGAGTGGTGCTCATGGGAAGTCCTGCTAGTCCAGCCTCTTGATAACGGTCACACTATAAAATCCAACGAGACCCACAAAGGCAGAAAAGGCAGAACCTGGCCACAGGTCTAAACCAGAAGTTCCAAGGTAGTTCCTAATTTAGTTGGAAGGCCTATACTGCTGGTCACAAAAGGGTGAGAGTCTCCTGGCTCTGTTATGTGGTTGGTTCCCACAGGCCAGTTGTACTGAGACATTAAGATTACCCTTGTGTGTGTTCGTGTGTGTATGTGTGTGTGCATGTTCATGTGTATACGTGTTTGTGTATGTGTGTATATATATGTAAGTATGTGTGCTCATGTATGTGTATATATGTTTGTGTGTACTTGTGCATGCATATATGTCTGTGTGCATGTGTATGTGTGTTTGTATATATGTGTGCATGTATGTACATATATGTGAGTATGTGTGCTTGTGTGTATGCATGTATGTGAGTGTATGCCTGAGTATGTGTACATGTGTGCATATATGTGTGTGTATACATATATGCGAGTGTATGTGTGAGTGGGTGTATATGTGTGTGTGGGTGTTACCATTCCAGTTCATTCTCCAGAGCTAGCAATATCCTGCGTACCATCACACCATGAGAAGCCACAGAATTCAGTTTCCAAACGGAATCCTAGAAAAAGACTGAAGAATGGGAGCCATTGACCAAGAAGGCCTTGGAAGCCACAGAAATAATGGATTTCCGAGGCTGCTGCATCTGCCCTTTAGATTCTTGGTTGGCCCTGTGTGTCTTGGTCATGTGCCTGCACCACTTAGGAAGAGTTGTTGAAAATGTCAGGCTGCCATTGTTAAGACATGAAAGTTAGTAATTTTGAAGTCTTCTTTAAAACAGATGTTGTTTTTAATTATGTGTGCATATCTGTGCGTTTGTGAGGTCACGCACATGAACATAGTGCAGGGGGAGTCCACCAGGGGGCGTCAGATCTAACGGAGCCTCTAGACGGTTGTGAGCTGCCCGGTGTGTGCTGGGATCTGAACTTGAGTTCTCGATAGAGCGATGCATCCTTCTAGTGTACGAATAATCTCTCTAGCCTCTAAAAGTGTCTTTCTCTCTTTCTCTTTCTTTCTTTCTTTCTTTCTTTCTTTTTTTCTTTCTTTCTTTCTTTCTTTCTTTCTTTCTTTCTTTCTTTCTTTCTCTCTCTCTCTCTCCCTCTCTCTCTCTTCCTTCCTTCCTTCCTTTCTTTCTATTACTTGATTGTATGTGTGCAAGTGTTTTGCCTGCCTGCGTCCCGTGTGCCTGCCCGGTGCCCATGGAGGTCAGACGCAGTCTTCAGGTCTTTTGGAACCTAAGGATGGTTGGGAGCCATCACGTGTGTGTTGCGAACTGGACCCGGGTCCTCTGCAAGAGCACCGAGTGCTCTTCACTGCTTGTCCTCTCTGCAGTGCCTAGACGGTGTTTTTGTTTGTTTGTTTGTTTTTATAAGAGGAGGCATTCCTTACAGGCAGAAGGAACAGCATGTGTGAAGGCCCCATGGCAGGGCATATTATCAAAACCCAGATTGGTGAGAGCACAGAGAGGGGTAAGGTTAAGACCTGGGGCTTACCAGGCAGGCAGGGGTGGCAGCAAAGGTTTGCAGCTGGGAAGGTACTAGCCTGTTCCATGTTTTAGATGGCCCCGTTGGACATACTAGGAGAAAGCAAGAGGTTCAAGGTGGGGGCTGGCAGAGGGAGATAGTTTGGCATTGTGGCAAAGCTCTAGGTAAGAGGCAGGGAAGCCAGAATCAAGGAGATGGAGCAGGGAAGAGAGTGCGGATGGAGGAATTACACACACCTTCCCCCCACTACAGCCCTACTCGGCGTGTGACCTTCAATGTCAGACAGAGAAGGGCACACACTAAGAGACAGCAGAGCAGGAAGCAATGCAGGAGGCCCCCATCAGCTAGGAGAAGCCAAGGAACCCAGCACCTAACCTCCGTCTTGCCGCCCAGCTGGGTCTGATCCTGGGGCAGCAAAGAGAGCCTCGTAAAGATGCGGGGCAGATTAGAACAGGGCAGGCGGTCCCAGGTGGAACGGGTGGGCTGCCTGCTGGTTATTTGCTGAGAGGCAGAACCTGGCTTAGCGAATGGAATGTGCGAGTCATTTCCGCAATGGCTTCTCCCTGAATGGCCTCGCGTGAAGAACTTTGAGAACAGGAGGAGCCTTTCCTGCCTCCTTGCTATGCAGAGGTGGCAGAAGGTCGCTTCTGGAAGGTGCGCTGGTTCTCAGCTTTCCGGCACGCTCAGCCGGAAGCCAGCAATGTCCGGGATGAAGGTAAGGTCGTGAGGATGTGGGGCAAAGGGACAGAGGAAACCCAGGTCTGACAGCAGCATTGGCGGCGGTGCCCTTGCTTCGATGTTCTGGAGCAGTGTGGTTCTGGACCTCCTAAGGCTGCGACCCTTTAATACGCTTCCTCATGTCATGTGACCCCCAACCATAGAATTATTGTTGTTGCTGCTTCATAAATATAATTTTGCTACTGTTATGAATTGTAATATAAGTATCTGGTATGCAGGATATCAGATATGTGACCCTGTGTAAGGGTTGTTAAGACACCCCCAAAGAAGTCTTGACCCACAGATTGAGAACCACTGCCTTAGAAATACCAACTCCTACTGTTTTGGACGTTATTGTTGCTTTTCTTTTCTTTTCTTTTTTCCTTTTTTTTAAGGATTTATTTATTATGTGTGAGTACACTGTAGTTGTCTTCAGACACTCCAGAAGAGGGTGCTGGATTTCGTTACAGACGGTTGTGAGCCACCATGTGGTTGCTGGGATTTGAACTCAGGACCTTCGGAAGAGCAGGCTTAACCGCTTAACTGCTGAGCCATCTCTCCGGCCCCTGTAGTTGCTTTTTAGTCTCTCCTGAATGTCCTCTTTAGTAGGTAGACCTTTAAGCTCTGGTATCTGGAATCAAATCCGTTGTCCACAAGTGTGTGTGTGATTTAGTAAATACTCAGTCACCGCCGCGTGGCCGCTGAGTTTACTTTCAGGTGTCCTGGTTTAATAATCTATCAACAAGATGCAGGAGTAACAAACATTGGCTGTGGCACCTGCTGGGATGCTTTATTTCAAAAAAAAATGTTAAATAGTTCCTCTCTCCATATAAAAGAAATGAAATGACACAAGAATTTTTTTTGTAGAAAAATTCATAATTCTAATTCATAATTGCCCCAAACTAGAAGCTGCCAAGATGTCCTTCCACGGATGCGGAGGGTCGGGGAGCTGCGCTAACCCACAGAGTCCAGTTTTATTCAGCGGTAAAATGAGTGTGGCGAGATCATGCCCCAAGACTCAAGGGTGCCTTTGAGGGTGATCCCAGCTTTGTGGTGTCCTGGAAATGCCATTAAGATGAGTGGGTGCCAGGGACTCAGGAGGGGTAATGGGGCAGGCACAGAGGACTGTGCAGCAGTAGCCCTGTGTGTGTGCGTCCATCAGGGTGAGGACACGCAGAGTCATGCCATGCTGAGCAATGCTGAGCAATCCCTCGCTCATGGCGTGGACCAGTTAGGAATAGTGTCCGTGTCATGGCGTGGACCAGTTAGGAATAGTGTCCGTATCATGGCGTGGACCAGTTAGGAATAGTGTCCGTATCATGGCGTGGACCAGTTAGGAATAGTGTCCGTATCAGGACACAGCCGGGACAAACGCCTTGTGTGGATGCAAGGTTGACGCGTAAGAGAGGAAGCAGGTGGTAGTGGGGAGCGTGGAACTCTGGGCTTTACACTTAATATTCTGTAAACCTCGGGCTACATCAACAAATGAAGTGTCTCTAACAGCACTACATAGTTGATTCTCCCCGTGCAGAAGTTAACGCTCCCCATTCCTCTTAGAGGGATGGGAAGAAGTGCTCTTACCCAATGGTTTCAAACTCCTGCCCTCAGGACAGAGATAGCAGAGGACCAGAGCTGGCAAAACAAAACAAAACAAAACAAAACAAAGCAGCCGAGCTGATGGTGAAAGTTTAACGCGTAGTGTTGGTTGGCGCAGGCAGGCTGGCAGTCGGAGCGGCAGGCCTAGAACCCTGCTGTTCAGTTCAGCAATCCCTCCCAGTTCATTTCACGATTTCGGCTAAGGTTAGACCTGGAACCTGATTTGCTGGGTGGGACATTGGGGAGGCGCCGAGTCATTTCACAGCCTGTGGAGGATGGAAAGCCTTTTGTTCTTATGAAAATAAATGGCCAGAGAAATTGGAGTGTAAGATTTACCGACCGCTGCAAGGGGGGCACCGTCGAGGGTAGTTTATGGTGTGTGAGTCCACTGGGAACTGCTGTGGAGCACGGACTGAAGGGCATGGCAGGCTCACCCCCACCAGCGAGGGTCACGGGCCACATGGGGGCCACAGCAGAGGCAGGCTGGATGGCTGACTGGGCTGGGTGTGCTGCCGTGGTCCCCAGTGCTCAGCACCATTACGCTGGGACCAGATCCGAAGGCTGTGGCTTCCCGCCTCTTCCTGGTTTCCATCTCTCGTGGGGAAAAAATAAAATAAGATAAAATGTTGGAGATTTGATTGTAATAGCAATATTTGCATCGCAAACCCAGCATTGGGGTTTCAGATCTGAGGTTGAAAGTGTGTGTGTGGGTTGTATGTGTGTATGTGTATTGTATGTGTTTGTGTATGTGTTGTATGTGTGCGTGTGTATGTGTGTGTGGTATGTGTATGTGTGGTATGTATATGTGTGTATATGTGTATGTGTGTGTATATGTGTATATATATATGTGTGTGTGGTATGTGTATGTGTGTGTATATGTGTATATATATGTGTGTGGTGTGTGTATGTGTATGTGTGGTATATGTGCATGGTGTGTGTGTGGTATGTGTGTGTATATGTGTGTGTATGTTGTGTGTGATATGTGTGTATGTGTATGTATGTGGTGTGTGTGTGTGTGTACATACACACTTCTAGTGCACAGTCTGTCCTAGTGTCTCTCACATCCTCTAAGGCTAAGATAATGCTGTAGACCCGTCTTTATGGTTTAAATATCCATTTCTGGCATGTTTTAATCCCAGTGACACCAGGCATAGATGGGGCTTCCTTGGGGGCTCTAGGGCCACGCTGTATCATGAGAGACAGCGGGATTGAGGGAAAGGCCACACTGCCAGTTCTGCTGGCAGCGGCCCATGTGTTACATCAGTGTCCTCTCGGTGGCTGAGCTGAGGTGCTGTCTCCGGCAGCTCTGCCTCATACTCCGCCTCTCACCCACAACCACGGACTGAGATTGGACTGCTCTGGCTTCCTGGTGCTAATTTTAGCAAGTGAGGGACATCTCCAGGTTAGATGCTGCGTTTCTGTCTACATACGTCTTGGCTCTCAAGACTACCCTGTCTTCAGGGACCAAGGAGAGCTTGAGATTTAGAGCCGACCAGACACTACGCCAAATATTTCTCATCCCAGAGTGCAGGGAACAGCAAAGCCCACTGTCAGCATTCCTCTGCAAGCTTGTGCCTTCTCTGTGACTCACGGGGGACACCGAGAGTAGCCGGACAGTTGACTGCATACCGTTTCCTCAGGTGTCGGTTAGGCTGACCCTTTGAGAAGGTGGGGCTTCAGGGCAGTGTGGCTTCGTTATCTTGCTATGTAAGCTTCCAGGGACTAGGGGATTATACCCAGAGGATGCTGATCTGAACTCAGGAAGCTGTACCTCCTGTAGGTTGTAGGGGATTGGTACAAACTGTGTGCCCTCGCAGACATGTGTCGTTTGTAACCAGTCACAAGGACCCACAGAAACCCCAAAGCTAGGGAATGAGTCATGGCCCCTCCTTGAGGCAGGTCTTAAACCAATACATTAGCACTTTGGGGATCGAAGAAAAAAAGTGGTGATGTGATCTTTCCAATCTAGCTACGGAACATCATAGCTGGGTCAGTGAGAGAAGTTTCCATATGAGAACAAAGCACTCGGCCATATAGAAAGAGAAAGAAGAACAGAGTTAATAAACCAGTCATTACCTACAGACATTTGTAACTATCTTTTTTTTTTTTTTTTTTTTTTTTTTTTTTTTTTTTTTTTTTTAGACAGGATCTCATGTAGCCTGTGCTGATCGTAAGCTCCCCGTGTAGCCAGGGATGGTCTTGAACTTCTGACCTCCCGCCCCTGTTTTCCTGAGTACTGTAATGATAGATGTGGAAGCCTAGCATGGAGCCACACCCACCACCCTGAACATTTGCTTTAAAAGCAACTACACATAGAGCTCGAATGGTTTCTTGTTAAGGCCACTGACACCCTTAGCATCAGTGATGGCTTACCAGCCAGGCTTTAAGCATCTCCCCTTGTTATAGTCTGCTTTTAAATGTACCCCCAAAACTCACACATGGAAGGCTGTGTGCACCGAGAGACAGCCCATAGATGATTGGATCGCAAGCATTCTGTGGTCATCATGCATCTATCCTCTGATGGATTCCTAGTGGGAAGCACTGGGGGTGGGGATGGGGTGGGTCAGTCTCTGCGTCTTTGTTCTGAGTCTGCCAAGAAGGAACTCCACACGCCTCTGGGGTCTTCTGCTCCTTGGATGGTTGGTGTTAGAGGCACCACCCAGTCCCATTGCATTCCTGAAGAGGAAGGCTTGGGCTTCTTCAAAAGAGCAAGACTCTACACCACCTAGGGCTGTGATTCTCAAACTCAGGAGCACACTGGGGTTGTCCAGAGTGCTGGCGGAAGTTGCTGCCTCCATTACTACCTCCTTCCTATTCAAGACAATGCTTTGAATGAGGTAGATGGTCAGAGAGGTCCCTTGACCTGCACAAGGTAGCTCAGCTTGCAGGCTGCAGGCTGTAGCTGTGAACAGAGGCTACGATGGCTAATGTCTATTCAAGCCAGTAACAAAGTACTCAAACCAGTAACAAAGTACTCAAGCCAGTAACAAAGTACTCAAACCAGTAACAAAGTACTCAAGCCAGTAACAAAGTACTCAAAATAGTAACAAAGTACTCAAGCCAGTAACAAAGTACTCAAGTTGGAAACAAAGTCTCTCTCTCTCTCTCTCTCTCTCTCTCTCTCTCTCTCTCTCTCTCTCTCTCTCCTCCCATCCCTGACCCTGAAATGATCTCAAATTG
>BDUI01000048.1:613878-658013 GCA_002335545.1 Apodemus speciosus | reverse complement strand
GGTCATGGAGTCTCTTCACAGCGATAGAAACCCTGGCTAAGACAATAGGGGAGAGCTAAAGCGAAGGAATCATTAGTAGGCTATAGACATGCAGCTTGGGTCATCTTGAAGAGAGTGGTAATTGCTGATTAAAGATATTCTCCTGGTTGGGTTGAGAGACACCTAGATGTCTGGTCCAGCTTAACGAGGCTGAGAGGATGTTGTCAACATGTGAATCAGAAGACCGAGTGAGGAGGAAATGGTTACCAATGAGGGGTGGGGTTTCCGGTAGGATGGAGGCTTTCGATTGGTGGAGGAAAAACAAACTTCTCCTCTCGGATTGGGCCACTGCTGTCACCTCCTGCAGTTTCTCCAAGTTCTTGGGCCATCAGACTCAACGCTTAAATCAGTGGCTCTGTTTCTCCTCAGACCTGGAGCTAAAACTCTGCCGCCTGCTTCTCGGTTCGCTTGCATGCAGCAGATTGAGGGGCTTCCTGGCTTGCAGATTTGCACGAGCAGATCCCCTTGGATTGGTGTGGATGGACGTGTTTGTCTCACTGTCCTGGGGGAGTGTGTGTGAGATTTGTTCACCTCTGCTGCACCCTCCTGGCTTCTGAGGGACAGGAAAGGACTGGAATTCACATTACCCCCATATCACTCCTAATTCATCAGCCGCTGGGATGGATTTCTCATCTCAAGTGTCAGAGCAGACCTGGCTTTCGCTCCACTGTGGAGACTGGCCAATCCTAGAAGTCAGGGCGCCTTCCCAGAGAGCCTGCCTTCCATACTTACCAGCACACTGCTGCTTTGAAAACACTTTAGGCATATCGGTGTAGCCCAAGGGCTGAGTGAGTGGTTGGAGTCAGAACTGGTAGCCCTTTCTCCAAGAGTGAGTCTAAGGAAGACGGCAAAGCTAGAAGCCTTGTCTAAGCAACAGCGAATGAAAAAAAAAAAAAAAAAAAAAAAAAAAAAAAAAAAAAAAAAAAAAACGTGTCCGGAGCTGGAGTAGAACGCTCAGCGGAGACTAGCCACCCTGAAGCCCGTGCAGAAGAATAGAAAATTCTGGTGAATCTTTAATTATCTGGCAAATATGCATACGTGCATGTACATATTCATCGTAGACTGGCATTTCAGTTAGGTTATGATTTCCAATACACACGCTACACGGCGGATTTCCGATCCGCCCAGCTGGAACATTTAATAAATGGGCCGGTAGGAAACGCGCCACGGTTTCTATGAGAGAAACAAAACCACTCTCGCTGTGAAGGGCGAAGGGTGTACAAGGGGCAGAGTCTATTCCCAAGTTACATGTACCCAGCACAGGGCATGATACCTTTATCATGGCGAGGGTCACAGGGCTCCTGCCCAGGGTGCTCAGGGGAGGGGGAGGCAATGCGTGGGGCTCGTGTGGAGGAAGAGGAGAGACTGTGGGAGCCGTGTCTCATGCATTCAGCTGACAGACGCCATGAGGAAACACAGCAGCTTGGAGCACTGAAAAAGGGTCGGGTGGGTTTGGTTTGGGCGGCGAGATCACGCGGCTGGAGCATTAGTGATTTCTACTGCTTCCAAAAGCCTCTCGTCAACGCCCCCTTTGCGGGCCCAGTCAACTCTGTTCCTAGCCCCCACCGGCCAACTGGCTGACTGTCAGTCTGAGCATCGTCTTTGGGTTAGCACATTTAATTCTCACAGCAGGCTGAGGAGTGGTGACATTACTATCCCTCTTATAAGAAAATTGCATCAAGAAGAACTTAAGTAGCGTGTCTTAATTAGACAGCGGCCTGGGATCAGATTTAGGTGCATCCCCCAGACTGAGCTAAGCGTCCAGACTCCCCGCTATCTCCACGTGCATTCTCCCTGATCTATAGCAGGAAGCGGAAGACTACAGTGCGTAGTAACCCACAAGTCTGTGAGGTTGTGCTTATTTAATTTATTTTTTCATGTTTCAGTGCTCTGCTGCATATACATCCGCATGCCACAAGGGGGCATCAGATCCCCCTGTAGATGGTTGTGAGCCACCATGTGGTTGCTGGGAATTGAACCCAGGACCTCTGGAAGAGCAGCCAGTGCTCTTAACTGCTGAGCCATCTCTCCAGCCCCTGGGGTTGTGTTTTGAAGAGGAAAACATTATATTTCATGGAAAAATGGTCAGTTGGCACTTTAATGTTGAGCGAAAATGACCTTTATCCCCAGTCTGTTAAATGGCAGGCTTGTTGAACTCTGTTATTAGTCAATACCATGTATATCCCATACATATGTCTAGCTGTGTTCACTTCAGAGACGGGGACCATGGGATAGATGGGCAGGTCTAGAAGGCAAAGAGGGATATGCATTAGCTAGAAGGTTCCGGAGCAGGCAGGAGCCCACAGGGCGTGCTCTGCAGGCACGGTGGACAGCGTCAGGCAGAGAAAAAGTCAGTGCTAAGATTGTGCACCCACATTGTGAGGGGGAACAGGAAACTGGCCCAGAATACCAGACCCAGCCTCCAGCAGGCACAGCTTTGTGGAAAACTGTACCAGAGCCTCTGTGGAACTTTCCAGGAGTGTAAGTGGGCAGGCCTGTTTCCAGTGTTCGCCACCTCCCAGTGGGAAATGGTTTGGGTGGATTTCCCCAGTTACATTTCACGCTTGGCCTGGAAGCTGGCGAGCAGCTGCCAGGATGTCTGCGTGTGCCTAGATGATTTTTCACGGTGTGTATTCTAACACGTTTCATCCCCACATCTATTCGGGCCAACCTGTTTGCGAAGTCGTTGTAGTGTGCACATTGGAGCCTTGGTCCTAGAGACCAGAAGTGACCTAAGGACACCATCGCACAGGTCTTTATTCTGAATGACAAGCAGTCTCCTCAGGAACAGGTCCCACCAGGCTCTGCTTGTCTGTCTGTCTGTCTGTCTGTCTGTCTGTCTGTCTGTCTGTCTGTCTGTCTATCTATCCATCTATCCATCCATCCACATGAGACCGGGCGATTGAACTCAAGACTCTGTTTGAAAGGCAAACACTTCACTGACTGAGCCGTTTCCTCCGCCATTTTTGAAGAGTTCTTGAATAGTGAACACCCGGCGTTCCCCCGCTCAACTTGCGGGATGCTCCAGGTGAAGACTTGGCGGCTCTCATGAATACGATTTCTAGCTGACTCGGCTGCCTAGGAGTCTCATGACACCCTCATTGCCAAGGTTCTTCTACTTGCAGGAAATCAGGGCTGATAAGAGTGAGAGTAGTTTAATTACTGGCTGCAAAGAACATTTTCTTGGGTGTAGTTAGTTCTCTGTGATTTTCCAGGGGGACTCATGGCGTAGATAAGGGTTTGGGGACAGGGTCAGGCTGCAAGCTGGTGCTGGAGGCTGTGACATCAGGATGCCTGGACAGAAGACACACCCACAAGAGACATCTTTTCTTGCACATCTCTTCAAAGTGACAGGGATGGGAGCAACCATCAGACAAAACCAAGTGACACAAGCTTGCGTGATTTGCCTCTACATTTTTTTTTCTTTATAAAGATATATAGAGTTTCTGGATGTGTTGATACAAATATTTTAAAGTATTTATTATTATCGTGTGTATGAACACACACATAAAGTGTAAGTGTGTGCAAGCGTTGGTGTGTTTGTATCAGGGTGCACTTGTACGCATCAGAGAGCGACTCTCAGGGATTGGTTCTCTCTACCCTGGGTTCTGAGGACTGAACTCGGAGAGTGAGGCTTGCACAGCAAGGACTGTGACCTGCTGAGACATCCTGCTGGCCTTCGATATCTCATTAGTGTAAAATATCAGATCCCGTATTGCTAAGTTGTGAATATAGGCACACAGGCATAGACATTCATAGGTGCGGTGACCCTTAGCACGTGAGTCCTGTCTGAATTTACTAGTGCCCTGGAGGAGAAGGGGTTTAGAGAGAGAGGGATACTGATATCCAAGAACATGCACATATATGAAGTTACTGAGTGATTTCTGTGAACATGAACATATATAAAATTACTGTGTTATGTCTATGGGCATGCACATATATGAAATTACTGTGTGATATCCATGAACATGCACACATAGGAAGTTACTGTGTGATGTCCATGAATATACATATGTATGAAGTTACTATGTGATATCCATGAACATGCACATATATGAAGTTTCTGTGTGGTATCTGTGAACATGCACATATATGAAATGACTGTGTGATATCTATAGACATACACATTTATGAAGTTACTGTGTGATATCCATTCTGGATGTGTTGATACAAATATGCACATATATGAAGTTACTTGTGATATCCACAAACATGCACATATATGAAGCTACTGTGTGATATCCATGAACATGCACATATATGAAGTTACTGTGTAATGTCCGTGGATATGCACATGTATGAAGTTACTGTGTGATATCCAAGAACAGGCATATATATGAAGTTGTTGTGTCATTTACAGGTAGCTTCTCTGGGGTCTTTTGGGAAGGAAAGATGCTGTAGTTTCAGCATCTCGGCTCAACCGACAGTCATTTCTAGGAATTTCACTATGCTAACTTGTGTGTTCTGATTAACTCTTTGACCTGATTGTGTAGTATTCTGTGGTATCGACACACTACTTAATTCGGTCATTTCCTATTATTGAGGTTAATGATACTAATAAGCCTGAATGAAAGACATACAACCTGGATATTTTGTCTATAAGCCAAATGCCTACACTGGACAGGTCTAGGGCCATTCTAACGTACCCCCAGCTGTAAACCCCTTACTTGCTGTTCCTCCTGGCCACGTGGTTCTGGCCCATTGTGGCTTCCTCCTCCCAATCCGTCCTCTCTCTCCTATCTGCGACCTACTCTTGAACCTCCAGATGCACCTTACTCCGTTTACTGACCCATCACAGGCTCTAGTCTTTTATTTAGCAGTTAACTAGGGGAGAGGTTCACATGGGATCACTTGAGTTCTGTGATCATGACTTAGCCGGGGACAAGCACACCTTAAGGAACCAGCCTCAGCTATAGAAACAAGCCGCACCAGCCTGACCCACTGCACTTTCCCTGTCGACGAACGTTTGTTTCCAGCTTATTCTGTCTGTTCTGTTTTTGTTTCTAAATAGGGATGCACTATGTAGTCTTGTCTGGTCTGGATCTCACTTGAACTCACAGAGATCCACCTGCCTCTGCTATCCCCCAAGCCCTGAAAAGCTTGGATTAAGGGTGTATATCACTGTGCCTGGCTGTTTCCGGTACCTTTGCTATCTGCAGTGCTGTAATGAAGAGGGGGCATAGTTCGTTTTCTGAAGATCCATTGATCTGTCTGTCTGTCTTGTCTTCCTTCCTTCCTTTGCCTGCGTATGCATGTGTGCCCGCATGTGTTTATGTGCACCATGTGCCAGAGGGTAGTGGATAATCTGGAACTGGAGTTACAGACAGTCGTGAACTGCCCGATGTGGGTACTTACAGTAGAACACAGGTCCTCTGCCAGAGCAGTGAGTGCTCTTAACTGACGACCCCTCTCTCCAGCCTGTCACTCTACACCAGCCTTCTCCTCAGTCTTTCTTTTCTTTTCTAAGAGAATCTCATTTCCCATTCCACCCAACTTACCTTCCTACACATATATGTAGGTCAGTCAACCTAGTTATTTATAGAAAGTGTTGTTTGATTCTATTTTTCCTCTTTATTTTTTAACTCTCTCTATATATAGTTTTACTATATATATAGTACATATAGTTTTGCCATATATAGTACATATAGTTTTACTATTTGTAGTATAGTTTTACTACATATACATATATTTGCTTTGTTTTTTGAGACAGGGTTGCTCTGTGTAACAGAGCTGCCGCTGACCTGGACTTCCTTTTTAGACCAGGCTGGCCTTGAATTCACAGAGATCCACTTTTCTCTGCCTCTGGGATTAAAGGCGTGCACAACCACACCCAGCCTGTTTACTTCCATTTTTCTTTTACTTTTTTTTTTTTAAATTTTGAATGTATTAAATGCTTTAGTGATTCTTTATTTCCCTGTCTTTAGTAGATACTTCACAGGGGCTCAGCACACAGTGTTTTGGAGAAGATCAGGCCTCTCTCATTGAGAAAAGCACCAGGTGTGTTCTCTGGGGTCTGGGGACCTGGCAAGTCACCCAAGGATGAGGCCCCGTTGTTTAGTAAGTTCTTAGGGCTAGAGAGTCTAGCTGGGACTCGTCTAAGCTTAGCCACACTTATGTTCAACGTCAACTTTATCGCGGTATTTCATAGAAATGCATTTCAGTAAAGTAAGGCCACCATAAGAAGAATAACCATTTTAATAGAGACACGAAGGGATTTGGATCAGAGATCTGACTGTATTTTCACGTTTACTCAGAGGTGCCGTAATTACCAACGGACTTCACGCTGTCCTTAGGAAACCACGGCGTGCGTATGGCTGGTCCCTTTCCGTCTATCCTAGCTTTGGGCCAGGCACAGCATCCTCACATTCTGCTCCTGGATGACAAGGCTCAAAGGTCCCCCCATTGTATGAGGAAGCAATGTGTGACACATTTAGATTGCCTGTGGCCTCTGACTTCTGAAGTCTCTTCAGAGAGACTCTTAGGGGCTTTTTTTTTTTCTGTGCCGTGGGTCTGTGTTAACGGACATTGTTTCAGAGCTCTGGGATTAGGCTTCCTGCAGCCCCTAGAGTCTTGAGTCCATTCTGCCAGTGAGGATTTCAGCAACCAGCAAGTTCAGGATGGCCGACAATTGTTAAGGTTGGCCAGGCTCGTTACAGCTGGCCTCTGTGTCGGCAAAAATGCTTGGCAAAAGCAAAGTAAGCCAGGAAGGCTTTGTAGCCCTTCACGGTAGGAAAGGCCTGGTGGTAAGAACAGGAAGTAGATGGGTCACGTGACGCCTACGGCAGTGGGGGAGAGGCAGAGAGAGGAGACCACTGATGCTCAGCTCACTCTCTCTTCTTTCGGTCCAGCCCAGCACCCTAGCTCCTGGAATAGCGCCAACCACATCTAGAGCGAGTCTTTCCACCCCAGTTAACCCAATCTAGAAAATTCCTTGTACACATGCTCGAGGTTTGTCGTGTTTAACAATTCTAGATCCCGTGCAGCTGACAGTCGATACCAACCAGCCCCCCAAATCCTGCTTCTAGAACCTCCGTGGTTTTTTTTTTTTTTTTTTTTTTTTTTTTTTTTTTAACTGTGAGTGTCCGCTCTTGGTGAGTTGTGTGCTTGGTGACAGCTCTTCCCCCATCTGTGTCTGTTCACCAACGCGACCGCTCACTGCTGAGTCACCAGACACTCCCGTTGACTTCATGTGTTCAACAAATGTTTATCGGTCCGACTGGGTTGGGAGATGTCCTGTCTCCGTGTTTCCGATGGAGTATTTCTTCTATAGGTTATTAGAAAGTTACATAAATCACATTAAGGGCACATTGTTTAGAATATGTAAGTTTATCCCGTGCGTGGCGTTTTAAGACCGAATCCTGATAGAGAAATCTTTTTAAGAGGTTGAGGAGAACGGAACCATTTGAAGACTCGGGAGGAAAAGCTGCTGCGGGCGGTGTCAGCTTAGCTTCCACCCCCTGATCTGTGCGCTGAAGTCCCAGGAAGATGCCTCCGGGTACCTTCTCATTCAGATAATGGCAGCTGCATCTGGCCTCAGAGATGTACTCAAGGGCCTGAGCTGAGCTCTCCTCCTGCCCTTTAGAGGACATGCTAGTCGGCAGTGCTGCCTAAAGACACGTCTTTCTGGGGACCAAGCTCTTTCTGTATAAATATGCAGGGGGCCCTACCCATGTCATTTCTTTCTTTCTTTCTTTCTTTCTTTCTTTCTTTCTTTCTTTCTTTCTTTCTTTTTATTGGATATTTTCTTTATTTACATTTCCAATGTTATCCCCTTTTCCGATCCCCCCCAATCCCCTATCCCATCCTCCCTCCCCTGCTTCTATGAGGGTGTTCCTCCAGCCACCCCACTCCCACCTCCCTGCCCTCGATTCCCCCACACTGGGGCATCTGTCGAGCCTTCATAGGACCAAGGGCCTCTCCTCCCATGGATGCCTGACAAGGCAATTCTCATAGCAGAACATTTCTGAGACCTCAGGGTGACTGTTTGGGATGTAGACAGAATTCCCTCTTCCTCCTGTGCTGAAGACATTTGTCATTACTTAAAACTGTATACTAATCATTTTAGTTTTTATTTCTTAACTAGTGTTATTAGTGTGTATCCATGGTACAGATGAGTAGGTGTCACAACAAAAAAAGCATCATATACATATAAAGTGAATTTCGAACATGTCCGCGTCCCCGATTACCCTCTCTTGTCTCCCTCCCCTATCCTCTGGTCCCCTCCTTCTTCTTAAATAGCATTCATTCTCCTTTCATGTCTCTTTAGAAAAACATATATTGTGCACACAAGAGAAAGCACATAACCTCCATCTTGTTGAGTCTGCCTTATTTTACTCCAGCTTCATATATTTTCCTATAAAGAATACAATTTTGTCCTTTTAAAAAACAAACAAACAAACAAACAAACAAACAAACACTGCATAGCAACATTCATTGTTCCAGCCTGATAAAAACATCCCTTTGAAATCTCACACAACAAAGTAAGTTAAAAATTTTACTCATGGGGCTGGAGAGATGGCTCAGTGGGTAGGAGCACCGACTGCTCTTCTGGAGGTCCTGAGTTCAAATCCCAGCAACCACATGGTGGTTCACAACCATCCGTAAAGAGATCTGATGCCCTCTTCTGGTGTCTGAAGACAGTTACAGTATACTTACATATAATAAGTAAATAAATGTTTAAAAAAACTTCATTCATCAAATAAATGATAATTTAAACAAGAACTTGCTAAAGCAACTTCATCACAGCAATGTTTCAGGGCATAATCACTTAAGTCCACAGGGCCATTATGAATTATAATCTGCAAGGTGGCACACGCCTTTAATCCCAGCACTTAGGAGGCAGAGGCAGGTGGATTTCTGAGTTCGAGGCCAGCCTGGTCTACAGAGTGAGTTCCAGGACAGCCGGGGCTACACAGAGAAACCCTGTCTTGAAAAACCAATAAACAAACAAACAAACAAACAAATAAATACCTCCAAAATTCTCCAACTGGCAATCATGGATACCAGTCACAAACTGGAGAAACAACCTCAGCTGCTCATTATCAAAACTACTGAGGATCTCAAACAAGAACTCATAGCCCGACTGTCCTGAGTATAGCCATGACCAGGCCTGCAGCATCCCATCAATGTCCTTGCATCCCAGGTGTCTGCTTTACGGCCACACTGGAGCTGGTCCAGTTCTTCTGGGTAGAAGTACTGAAGATGGCTGAGCAGGGAGGACCGATTCGAATCCATTTCTGAATGGGTCAAACTGTGACAAACACCTTCACTTAGCACCCAGAATATCACCAACCTTGGGTGTTCTTCCAAACTGTGGATAGCAATGGGACTATCCTTCCCTCCTTTCTTCAGTTCGATGTGGGGAAACCCAGGCGGCGTAAAATCCAATCCTAGATCTTCCACTTTGCAGCCATTCATTGTAAGAGTTTCCAGTGCATACCGTAAACTGTCTTTGGTCTGGGATTTCTCCTGCTCCAGTCTTTTCCTCTGTCTGACAGTGTCTTCTAGGTGATATACTGATCTGGCTATGACAGGATCAATGTCAAATAAATCATGTGGTGTCAATGAAGTTTCCTGCCACAGCAGCATCCACTTATAAAAGGGCAGGCCAAGTGGAAGGTCTGCCAATGTGAAATCCATGAGAGCYTTAGCCAGTAATTTTCCTAAGAAGCCGAACTTCATCTTCTGTTTGTAAGGTGTGTACTTTTAGTAAAATTGTCTCAAGTCATCGTATAGGCCAGCCCTGGTTGCCTCAGCAACTCAGTCCACTCCCAGGGAGACCAAAACCTTCATATATCAAATTGGGGGACAAAAACAGGGGGCCATGATGGCTGACCATTCAGAAATTAAAAACAAAAATGAAGTATTAAAGTGGAAGATTTAAAAAAAATTTGCAGTACATAATTTACACAGAAGCAATGCTGTCACCTTCCCCAGGGTGGACTCAGGGATGAACTCGGCCATCCTCCTCTTAAGAGTGGGGGTGGCTTTGGGGAGGGGGAGGGACTTCCTGTAACCATATATTTCATGGGCACTTGGAATGACCATTAAAAAACAAAACAAAACAAAACCAAACCAAAAACCAAACATGTACGAAGTCCTCAGCCACACTGTAGAACTTTGGGGGATGTTTGCTCCAACCGACTGCTGTCACCTTCACGGTTCCAGTTTTTAAATCCTGAGTCCAAAAGCGCCAAAACAAAACACTTTAAAAAATATTAAAAGAATAAAGAACAACAACAACAAAACAAACAAAAAAACCAACAACAACATCAACAACAACAAAAACACAAAGCCATGCCAATGTTGCATCCTTTTTTTTTTTTTTTTATTTCTGCGCAAGTTACGTTTTGTCAAAGAAACGGTGTAATACGGAGCGCAGTAACAGTCCGCCTAGAAGCACTTGTGATGCATGATGGGGATGCTCGATGGAGGGGTGGGACTCATCGTCCTCCTGCTTGCCGACCCACATCTGCTGGAAGGTGGACAGGGAGGCCAGGATGGAGCCACCAATCCATACAGCGTACTTGTGCTCAGGAGGAGCAATGATCTTGATCTTCACGGTGCTGGGAGCCAGAGCAGTAATCTCCTTCTGCATCCTGTCGGCAATGCCTGGGTACATGGTACTGGGTACATGGTGGTCCACAGGCAGCACTGGCATCGAGGTCTTTACGGAATGTCAACGTCATACTATATGATGGAATTGAATACAGTTTCATGGATGCCACAGGATATCAGGAGGAAGGATGGAAAAGAGCCTCCGGACATCGGAACCGCTCACTGCCAATAGTGATGACCTGGGCATCAGGCAGCTCCTAGCTCTTCTCCAGGGCGGAGGAGGATGCGGCAGCGCCCGTCTCCTGCTGGAAGTCTAGGGCAACATAGCCCATTCTCTTTGATGTCACGCACGACTTCCCTCTCAGCTGTGGTGGTAAAGCTGTAGCCACTGCTCGGTCAGGATCTTCATGAGGTACTCTGTCAGGTCCCTGCCAGCCAGGTCCAGACGCAGGTTGGCATGAGGGAGAGCGTAGCCCTCATAGATGGGCAGTGTGGGCGGCCCCGGAGACGGGGTCCATCATGATGCCTGTGGTACAAACAGAGGCATACAGGGACAGTGCAGCCGGGTGGCTGTGTACATGGCTGGGGTGTTGAAGGTCTCACACATGGTCTGGGTCATCTTTCACGATTGGCCTTAGGGTTCATAGGGCCCTGGGTGAGCAGCATGGGGTGCTCCTCAGGGGTCACACGAAGCTCATTGTAGAAGGTGTGGTGCCAGGTCTCCATATCGTCCCAGTTGGTGACAATGCCATGTTCAATGGAGGTACTTCAGGGTCAGGATGCCTCTCTTGCTCTGGGCCTTGTCGCCCACATAGGAGTCCTTCTGACCCATACCAACCATCACACCCTGATGCCTAGGGTGGCCCACAATGAAGGGGAAGACGGACCGTGGAACATCGTCGCCTGTGAAGCTGGCTTTGCACAAGCCAGAGCCATTGTCAACAAGGCTATCGTCATCCATGGCGAACTAGTGTCAGGTGTGGACTGGCGATGGAGGAGCTGTGAGAAGGCTATGCTTGTGGGTGGACGTGGACTCGACTAGCAAAACTTCATCTTAACCTTTGGGATGCGAGCTGGCTTAGCTGTCCTACCAAGGGGAAGTGCAAACAGGCCCTGGAGGTTTTGAATATCCTTGGTCCTTTATTGGCTTCCTTCTGGATGGCTAAGAGTTACTTTTTTTCCTCTCCAGAGACCCAAGTCAGATTTCTGTAGTTCCCGAGAAACAAGTGCATAAAACAACGCCAGACCTGTACCAACCTCATTTTCATATTGAATTTCTAACATGGCCCGAGAGCTGCCAAGGTACCGATCGCAGACTCCGCTTGTTTCAGTAGCTCCTCTCTGTTCACAGTACATTTCTCCTCCTCCTTGTCATCATCGTTGTTGTCGTCCTCCTTCTCCTCCTCCTTCCTCTTCTTCCTCCTCCTCTTCCTTCTCCTCCTCCTCTTCCTCTTCCTCTTCCTCTTCCTCCTCCTCCTCCTTCCCCTCTCCCTCCTCTTCCTCCTCCTCTTCCTGTATCCAATCTAGGTGCAACTCTGCTGTCTTGCAAATCAGACTGGTTGATTTCTGGGTTGGGTATCAAGTAATCTTTGCATTGCCCGGTCCCGATCAAACGCAGTTACATAAAAAAGCGTTTGTTCGGGTATCCAAAGGAAAGAAAAATGGGCAGGTTTTTCCTAGCTCTGAGCCAGGTTGGGATGTTTCCTGTCACGATTCCTAGAGGATCTTGCAGCTCCCTACTTGCTTTTGCTGTTAATTTGCCGTTAATAAATTCACTGGTTGGAATAATCTCCTTGCGCATCGAATTACAATACAAGTAATACCAACATCAGCGGATGGCATCTAAAACTCTTAAGGGAAGTAGAGCATCTAAGGATGGACCTTCAAAGATGACATTTTCAGGTGGCGTTGGAATGAGGTAAACTTCTAAAGGATTTGCTACTGACGGGCACACCCATCATGCTATAACTCATCATGCTTCTTGTTTCTGGGGGAAGTTTTTGTTGGAGCTGTTTGGGCTCTTCCCCAACAGAGCCCAGACACAATCTTTATTCCCTTCTTCATCCCCCCTCACAGGTTTGTACCATATTGCATGAGTCTTTGACCAAATTCCAACTCTTCCCAGAGGATTGCTCTCATCATCAGCAGATTCTCTTCCATCCTCAGCCTGAACGCCGAACTGCCCCACTGCCTGAGACACAGTCATGTCACAGGGTAGTAAATGTTCTCCAATATAAAACTGCAGTCTGTGCCTTACATTTCCTGAATTTAAGAATTGAGCAGGGCTGGAGAGATGGCTCAGCTCAGCTGTTAAGGGAATGGACTGCTCTTCCGAAGGTCCTGGGTTCAAATCCCTGCAACCACATGGTGGCTCACAACCTTACAATGTGATCTGATGCCCTCTTCTGGTGTGTCATATGCACAAAATAAAATAAATCTTAAAAAAAGAAAACTGAGCAGCCAGAGACTCATCTGTTTCTTCATCTGACCCATCATCATCACTGTCTTCATGGTCTTTTCTTACTCTTCCATAGCCTCTAACCACAAGGTATCTCTCCGTGGCAAGCACCAGAACCAGAGGATCAATCTTGACGGGCCGCCTTTCCAATGCTTCACGTTTGCCCAGTCTGGGTGTCTTTGTAACTGACATTTTAACTGATGTGTGTTGAGAATTTTTAATGCTTGTGATCCTCTGCCTCCCACTCTGGAAATCATGCACTTTGACTGGAAATTGCTCCATTTGGCTTAGACAATTGTTCATCTTGTGAACCAGTGCCAACCAAGGCTCATGGCCCACTGGTTCTACTCTTCCAACAGGCTCTTCTCCAGGAAGTAGAGAAGAAAAAAAAAATCATGAAGGAAACGCTTTAATCGGATCTCTCCGCCAACCGCGTCCTTTTTCACTCTTAGATGTCAAATACAGCAACAGTTGTTTCGCAAACCCACCATGTTGGGTTTCAAATGAAGAGACATCTGACCCTGAGACTATGCTATGGATTTCAACAAGGCATTCAGCTCCGCCATCCACCTGGAGGTTGAGTTGTTCAGTTGCAGCACAAAGTCTCTGAAGGGTATTCAAAGCAGTTTTGCTTCCGTCCATATTCTTAGAACTAAAATAACGCTCAAAAAATTTATGTGCCTGCTCCTTAATAATTTTGCCTTCTTAGTGGTCAAATAATACCCCATTGTGAGTTTCCCCCATATATTTATCCATGGGTCTGTGATGGACCCCTAGGCTGATCCTGTAGCCCAGTTCTTCTGCCCCTCCATGCAGCAGTACCACCTTGGTGCTTGGTGCTTGATACTTGGTACTTGGTCCTCGGTGGCATTCTCCTGCTGCCATGCTAGATCAGCTTCTTGGAGGGGCGTGGTCCAGGGTGACTGCCAAGTTGTGAAGTGTCCATGCATACCCACATCCCGCAGGACTGGATCCCGCTAAGAGGAGATATTTAACTTTATGATTTCTTTCCCCTGCCAAATTCAAGGTACACACCCACGTTCATGGGAGGGCTGCGGAATGGGGGCAAACGCCCTGTCAACAAAAACAGACTGGCTGAGCTTGCATTCCTGGACCGGTTCTAATGGGCCTTCCCAGGAACGTTGGATTCCATAGAGAAGCACGGGGACTCATCCGCAACAACCAGGCAAGGGAGTCAACCGACTTCATGTCTGAGAACTCCGCTCCCTTGAGAAATATTCCATGCCAGAAGAAGAACTCATTCACCCCCCCCCCCTCTTTTTTTTGAGACAGAGATTCTCTGTGTAGCCCTGGCTGTCCTAGAACTTGCTCTGTAGAACAGCCTGGCTCTAAACTCAGAGGTCCGCCTGTCTCTGCCTCCCTGAGTGCTGGGATTAAAGCTGTGCGTCACCCCCACCCCAACCATTTGGCCCTCTTAATGGTACCCAATTACTCAAATGAATCCACAGACAAGGATGACGTGTGGGGATTCCCAGCGGCAGCTGCAATGGTCTTTGTTTCTGTGCCAGTCACCGTTCTAACAGGAATGTTTGTTAGACCTATTGTTCGGCTAACAGTTAGGCAGTGGACTGAACTTGAGTTCTCCTGGGTGGCCACTGAGGACCTCAGCCTCATCCTTCATTTTGCTTTTATCTTCCCAGTCCTGAGAGGTCCTTGCCTGTGGTCAGCAAGTCTAAGCGGTCGTTACTCAGCGTCAGCAAATGGCTCCCTTAGTGCCTGTGACTGTCCTTCTCCTCCTGACAGAAACAACTTGAGGCAGGAAGGCTTTAGTTTTGACCCATCCTTTGAGGGAAATGTCTATCCAGGCTGGAGTGTCGTGGGGACAGGAGCCCGTGTGAGCTAGGATTGTGTCCCTCACAGATGAGAAACCAGAAGCCGGGGAAGGAAGCGATCCCGTGCCCGAGGATGCTGTTTATCAAGGGGAAGAGCTCAGAGGGGAGCAGGACCAGAGCGCTCTGAGGAGGAGCATCCTGCTACGTTACTCTGCATCTCCCTCCCAGCAAGACTCGTGTTGGGACTGTAGCTCAACCTTCTCTCTCCTCCTGGGCTCACTTTGGACACTTGGAAGAACTGTTTGTCTTAGGAACATTGTATTTCTTCTTGAGGGCCCAACACTTAGCACAAGGTCCTGAGTCCATTGAGTTTGCAGCGAACGTGAGAGGGTTAGAGACAGCCCAGACCTCAGCAACCATGTCCAGGATCTTGGGCCCTCTGGATTTGACATTTGAGGACTGGATTGTTCCATTTCCCTGTAGAGTAGACTCTTGTCAGGAGACTCCCACTGTCTGTTCTTGTCATTCTCAGAACACCCCCAGTCTCTGGCTCTAGGAGGATAACAAGCCAGCTCTATGTGGAGGGTGACAGGTTGGGCAGTTTTCTATGCCACCATTAGCTAAGGGGTTATTCCGGTTCTATACCTCAGCTGCTACACGGGGCCACGGCAGACACAGAGAGCCTGCTTTCTTCTTTGCTGTCCCTGGGGCCCTTGAATCCTGCGTTCATTTCCTATTGGATCTGCTCCGTGCCTCTGAAGCTGATTTTCATGAGTAGTACCCCTGAGATCGGCTCATTGGCCAGAGACCCAGGTAGGCGACTGTGAACACGTGCAAGGGTGACCTGACCCCTACCCACTGTCTGTCTCTGAGTGCAGGGCAGCCAGGACTTCAGCACACTTGCTTTGGAGGTTGTGATGGCTTTTTTTTTTTTTTTTTTTGACAGACTGAGACAGATGCATGGGAGACTAGGAAAGCACGCCTCGGGGTGTGTCTGTGAGGAACTTTCCAGAGGCAATTAGAAGTCAGCAGCTGAGTGACAGAGACCAGCCTGAATTTAGGCAAACTGTCCAATAGGCTGATGGCCCGAAAGGAATAAGGGGGAGAGAAAGAACTGTACCAGTGTACATGTGCCCTGCTTTTCCCTAGCTGGTAGGTTATTGCAGCTGGTTTTATCTGGGGACATCAGATTCCAGCTTTTGATGCAAACTCATACTTGTCTCCCTCCAGAGAGCTTCCAGGCCTGTGTAGCCTTGGATTGGAATGATACCATCATTCCAGTAAGACTGCCTTACTCTGAGGCTTCTAGCTTGGACTGAACAGTTACTGGGTGTTTTTTTTTGTTTGTTTGTTTGTTTTTGTTTTTGTTTTTTTTTTTTTTTTTTTTTTTTTTTTTTTTTTGAAACAGGGTTTTTCTGTGTAGCCCTGGCTGTCCTGGAACTCACTCTGTAGACCAGGCTGGCCTCGAACTCAGAAATCCGCCTGCCTCTGTCTTCCAAGTGCTGGGATTACAGGCGTGCACCACCACGCCCGGCATAGTTACTGGGTTTTCAAGATCCACTGTGTGGACAGCTATTGTAGAAATGCTAAGCCTCTGATTGTGTAAACCAGTCCAGTAAATCCAAATGTACACACACACACACACACACACACACACACACACACACACACAATTGGTGCTCTTCTCTAGAGAACCCTGACTAGTACAAATATACATGACATATATATCTTTCTATTACATAAAGGCACAGCATACGCATAGTAAGTATATATTTATTATGAAGACTATATTATAAACAGTCTATAATTATATACGAATATATAACTACCTGTAATTATGAATAATAAAATATAGCTCGGAACATGTCGTCCTTTTAAAGTTACTATTTTCAAAAGGGAAACTGAGAAAATGCAGACAGAAATGGCGTCCTCCCACAGACCAGCACCCACAGCCCTGTGGGCCGGCGAGCAGGCTTCTGCCTCATTCATCTGTGCTGTGTTCAGTTTTGAGAGACTAACACTGTAGCATCGTAGCCTGGTTACCTTTGTCATACTGCAGCATAGTTATTGTTCGTGATTCTGTAGCGTAGCTACTGTTTGTAATATTGTATTATCGCAGTGTAGACACTCTCTGTAATATTGGAGCACACTTACCATTTGCAAGCTGCCTTTGAAATCTTACTCTACTGCTGTTAGCTTTTCATGTGAGTTGAATAGGGTTTTTTTGTTTGTTTGTTTGTTTGAGAATTTCATACATGCATATGATGCATTTTGCTAGTATGTTCATGGGTTTAGGGCTATCTATTGAAGTTTGAATAGTGTGTATGTGTGTGTGTGTGTGTGTGTGTGTGTGTGTGTGTGTGTATGTGTTGTTGTTTTACAATATAGTTGTAAATACTTTGATCCACCATAGTTGGCTTTGGGGCTGTTTCTGCCAGCCCTGTAATGACTGTACTTGCTTGTGCCTGCACAGTCACCTAAGAGTGGACTTCTGGTGGTCAGGTTTAATGGTGGGTTTCCTAATAGACTTTTGTCTGTTAGAACTTTTGCTTCTGTCCTAACCTTTCCATCCTCCTTGAGAAGCAGCAACCTAACAAGAGTGAAATTTCATCTCCTGCTGCATACAAATCCTCATAGAACTAGGAATTCTCTCCTGAAGAGGAATAGCTAACACACCACGACCTAGGAAGGGGCTTGAGGATGAGGGGGTACACTGAGGTGCATGGCATTGAGTAGGTCTCTGTTCGTAGTTTGATTTTCTCAGTGACATGAGCAGTCTCATTGCTCAAGGGCTGGAAGTCTGGCTTTTCTTCTTCTTCCTGTTGTCCACTTGGGGTCATGTGACGAGTATGCAAACTTGAAGCATGGCCAACCTAATAGCTAGGATTTCCAACTTAAATGCAGACTCTAGTGTTTAAAGGCTAACTTTTTTCAGTTGGGCTTTTCCACTTGAAAACACCTCCTTTGCCTTTGAAAAGTGAGGAATCGATGTTTGCAAACTTCTCTGCTGGAAGAAGTCAAAATGAGTGGAGCTTTCTCAAGATAAGCGACACGTGGCCTCCAGCTCTGGTGTCTCAGGAGTGTTTCTGGGCGGACAGGAGAGAGTCTGCAGCACTTGGCTCAAACTGGGTATCTTCCCATCGCATGATCTCTGTGGAGCCCTACTCCAGTTGAGAGACTAGCGTGCAAGGAAAAAAATCAAAGAGCACCCTCAAAGGTGTATGAACCAGCTTTCATTCACCTTGCTTTGCTGGAGAGTTCCCCAGGCAGAAGCCAAGAGTGGAACCATTAGGGAAACTAGCATCCAATCAGAGATGTTTACAAGACATTGAGACAGGTGATGCTTCGTTCATAGAGCACAAGAGATTATCCCAAGAGGGCTCCAGGATTGTCCCTCCCCAGAGGGAAAGATGCACTGGTGACTGTCTCTTCAGTAAGATTTATTCTGAGAAACATGCAGATTGTAGGCAATTGCAAAGACACATTTGTAGAATTCTTTACACATGCTCATCACCCATCCCTACCCCAGAGCAACATTTTGCGACGACTCTGGCCTTTAAAATCACAACCAGGAGATTGGCTCTGTAGTAAACCATGTACCTCATTCAGAGTCTCCAAGTTATGTGTGTATGTATGTRATACTTACATATGCATGCAGTTCTATGTCTTCACACATGTAGAACCTGCGTGACCACCAGTACAGTCAGTAAATAGCCTGGTTCCCAGTCTAGAGTCTACACGGTCCGTTGTATAGAGCCGGAGCCAACACCCTTCCCGCCTCTGTCTCTGACAAAGCGTATTGTTCCCTAGCTCTCCAGCTGTCTCTTTCTGTCACTTCGGGTCCATTGCCACGACTTCCTGCAGTGCATAGTCTCCAGAGATGGCCTTTTCCCTCAGCATTGCTCTACAGCCGCATGCAGGCTGGGTATACTGCTGAGCAGGGCTCGACAACGCACACGTCCAGTGTGGTTGGCTATCTGCCCGTTGCAGTGTCTATCGTAGATGCAAGATCACCACCAGACAGTTGTCTCTGCTGTCTCCGGGCCGACCCTGTCTGCTTCAGTTTTAGCCTATTGTCAGAGTCCAGTGACTGTTTCTCTCAGCTCTCACTGCTAGACATGGTCCAGTGTGAGGACTGGGGTAATGATCTGTGATCCCAAGCTGACTTCCTGGGAAGGGATCCTTGTGCCTCAGACTTCGAGGTCACTGCCCTGATCTCATGCTGTGTTCGACCCCACAGTGTTCCGTCGGTTTCACAGTATACATTAGGGCGATCCTTATGCAGTGTTCTTATTTCTCTGCAAATTTTTATCACGTAGAGATTGGACAGCATGGCTTCAAAATTAACCTTTTTTATTGAGTGCCTGTGGTAAGCTTTCAAATAGTGAGGGTCTGCTAGTGGAAGAGAAAGGGCGTGCCCACGAGTTACGTGCGCAGAACAAAACAAGAAAATGGAGAATAAGGGAGAATATAAGAGATAAGGGTCCAGGTTAGGCCATTGGGGTCATTGGGATTTTTATCTTGAACTTTATAAAAGGTGGGTATGTGTGTGTTGTGTGTCATGTGTCATGTGTGTGTGCCTGTATAGGTGTATGATGTGTGTGATGTGTGTATATGTATTTGTGGTATATGGTATGTGTTGTGTGTGTCATGTGTGTGTCATGTGTTGTGTGTGTCATGTGGGTGAGTGATGTGTCATGTGTGTGAGTCTGTCTATATAAATGGTATATGTGGTATGTGTGTGTATGTGCGGTGTGTGTGTGTATGTATTTGTGGCATATGGTATATAATATATATTGTGTGTATATCTGTGTGGCATGATACTTATATGTGTGTATGTATATGTGGTGTTTGTCATGTGTTTGTATCTATGCGTGGTGTGATGACTTTCATGCGTGTGTGCACATACATGTGTGTGAGAGTATGTGTAAAGGTAAACAAAGCACATGGTTCATTTTCTAATGTGTTTACACTAGGATAGAAGACTGATAAGAGTCCACATTCCCTTCTGCATGAAGCCATGTGCCACATGCATAGATAATGTATTACGGGTGTTCACATGCAAAGCCACACGGTTGGTGGCGCACCTGGTTGGTGGCATGTCCTCCAGGCTACTTTGAAGTTAGACGGAGAGCCGGCAAACCTTTCCTGCGCAGGCCCAGCGGACAGTCTCATCCCAGGAGCCACACTGTTTATTGCTACAAACTACCCAGCCTTTTCTGCTTTGTCACCGGCGTGTGGCACGTGGCAGTAAATTTTATTTACGAAGCAGAAAGAAACCAGAAGCCTTAGGGTGATAGAGGCTTTGTAAAGTCACGTGACAACATGACTGATCATTTCTAAGAAGGGTGGGGAGACTCTGGAGAATACAGGGGATCGATGCGACACCTCCCTTGACATGATGCTTTCTACCGTATCAGGGCATCCTCAGCCTCAGTCAGGCTTGTACTGGAGTGCCGTCCACAGTTGCAGCACTGCTCTCACCTGCCCAGTGAAGCCCAGGGAGAGCTGAGGGGCAAGAACGAAGCGGCTGCTCTAAAGACCGCGCTGTAAACGCCCACTGTGGTTTGCCTGGATTGGTCCACTGGTCCGCAGCGTGCGGCTGCTGTACAGCCTCTGTCCTCGGTGCAGCACACGAGCTTCAATGGCTCTTCTATTCCCAATGGGTAGTGAACAGAAGAGGAGAGAGAAAGGGGTGAGGGGGAGAATGGGGAGCGCTCGGAAGCCAGAGATGAGGCAGGCTATTCAGTGGCCAAGCCTGGCTGCTTGCTTATGTGGCATTTGTAGAAACTACTTGGGACCCCTGGTCGGACAATGGAAGGAATGCTCTGATGCAGGAGAGGCCTCCTTGTAGGGATCTGCAGTCGTCTTGTTATAGCAGCTAGGTTGCAAGGCTGGCGTGGGCCCAGGCAATGCAGTGTGGTACACACAGGGACTTTGATGACTACATGCCCGCCTCCCAGTGGCTGCTTGGTGAGCCCATATGTGCTGTGCTTCCCCAGGAGAGGGTGTGGTATGTCTTCATGCCATGGGTGGATAGATAGCATTTTTTGGAAGGGAGATGGGAAGACTTTAATCTGGCTGTATCTCTAAAATAACGAAAGAACTGGGAAGATAATCCAGTCAGGAACAGGTTTGCTGTACAACTGTGAGCACCCAAGTTCTATCCCCCAGAAACCATATAAAAATATGGTTATAGCCATTTAGACCTGTAAAGCCCAATCCAGGAGACAGGGGAATCCCCAGGCTTGCTGGCCAGCCAGTCTAGCCTAGTCCGTGAACTTTGGGTTCAGTGAGAGACTATCTGAAAATAAAATAAGTGGAAAGCAATTAAAGATGACTCCAGACAGAATCCAGATGCAGTCTGCCATGTGTGCTCACATGAACAGGCATACGTGCACACAGGCACACATGCACACATGCACACAGGCACACATGCACACAGGCACACATGCATACACATTACACATGCACATACACATGCACACAGGCACACAAGCACACATGTACACAGGCACACATGCACACAGGCACACATGCATACACATACACAGGCACACATGCACATAAGCACACATGCACACACATTACACATGCACACAGGCACACATGCACACATGTACACAGGCACACATGCACACATGCACATAGGCACACACACAGGAACACATGCACACACATTACACATGCACACAGGCACATAGGCACACACACAGGCACACATGCACACACATACACACGTACACATGCACAGGCATATATGAACACAGGCACACATGCACACAGGCACACATGCACACAGGCACACATGCACACAGGCATACACATATGCATGCACATATGCACACATACACAGGCACACAGGCACACATGCACACAATGCTCTCTCTCCTGATCCTCTTCCTCTCTCTGTCTCTCTCATATTCAGTAAATACACCATTCATCTGTGTTGCAAAGCCACAAGGAAGTCACCAACTGTTATCACCAAGCTAAGTGACTTAGGCATTGTCCAAGAGTGCCTGAACCTCCTGATGTTTATTGTGCCAGGCCTCTGGGGACAGTGACACTTTCACCATTGGGTGGGAACCACTTCCTACCTGAGCACACACCCATTAGTCTTCAGGCCACAGACACCTATGTCAGGAATCAATGAGAATGTGTCAGTCACATTACTATTATCTTCCTGGGGTTCGGACTGATACCCCAAGAAAGGGCTTCCCACGTGGGGTGAGGCTGACAGTGTGTCTAGGTTGGTTGGAAAGGCATTTATCATGTGTGTGAGTAGAACCAGGGGGCCATAAAATAATGAACATGGCTGGGAAGTCTCCATGATGCCATTCAGGACAGATGACCTGAGCTTGGATCCCCAGACCCCACGTCAAAATAGGACACAGTCCCTCAAATGTCTGTATTCCCACTGGGTCCTGCCAGGCACGGTAGAATGACAGACACTTGAAGGTCAGGTAGCCTGGCTTATATATCAAGGACACACCCTGTCTCAAATATGGCAGAAAGGTGAAGCCTGGCTCGAAGAGGCTGCCCTTTGACCTCCACACACGTGAGATGGCACTCAATTGCCCTCCCATGAATGTATCAATACCACACATCACACAAATATAAAAGTATAAACAAATATGCTTTTTATGCCACCACCTATACACATAATGGAATAGCAAAATCTATTTTACAAAAGGCAAGTCATTCCAGTATAAAACCTGTCATTTAAACAATTCTATGAAGAAAAAAAAAACAGTTGTAAATATCAGTTGAATTCACAGCTCTCAAATAATTATTGTTTGGGAAGAAGAATTTCTGTTACTACTTAATAATTGTTTAAATAGCAGTAGCATTATATCTTGACTTGGTAGAAATTAAATGGCTTGAGGGGTATTCTGAATGGAATGGAAGCCATTCTATTCACTTAAAAAAAAACCCAGAATGTGTATTATATTAAAATTATCCATATTTTCAAACATTGTGAATAATTGAACGATGCATTATGTGTGGGTAGGTCATAAAATATACGGAAAATGTATACTTCTCACTCAATTTTTGCTGTGAAATTCAGCCCTTAAAAATAAAGTCTACACACACACACACACACACACACACACACACACASAGAGAGAGAGAGAGAGAGAGAGAGAGAGAGAGAGAGAGAGAGAGTTGATTCAGACTTCTAGAGACCAACATGATTAAAAGTATCCACACAGTGACTACTTTGATTTACCTTGTTTGCTAGTTAGTTTAGAGCCATCAGTGGGTTATAATGTTGCTTTCGCTTTTCAAGTATCAGTGACATTTTAGTGGCGGTCCTGTATTTACTGGTCTCCAGCCAGTACAGGAGTAGATCTAAGCACTAGGTGGACGGCGGGGACCAGGAAGCTGACATCCTGGCTAGTGCACAGACACATCAGCGGCGCCAAGAAGAAGTGAGCAGGCCTCAGTCCCCGTGCCCCGAATGCTCGCCCTACCCTGAGACCGCGTGTGCTGTCCTGGGACCCGGCAACATGGACGCTTTAGTGAAGGGATCTGTTTGACCGCAGAGAGCCTTGGGCAGGATGCACAGAAGAAAACTGGGCAATGACTAGATCTGACTTCACCTTACCCAGCCTGGCTGGGCTTTCTGTGTTCTTTGTTAGTTTACCATTTAGCCATCTTAGAGAGACAGAGAACATGTTGATCTAGACCTGTCGCTCCTACTGCTTAATTCCCTTGCTTGTGACTGAGACCTGAGCTGTGGGCGGAACAGGTGCTTCTCCACAGGTGTCTGAGTTCCCTTGTGCATGTCTTCACCTCCTACCCGCCCTGGCTTGATAGACACCCTCTAGTGCGGGGTTGAATCAACTGATCTTAGACAGCCAGGCTCACCTCTGCCCAAGTGTGAGCCACAGTACAATGTGGCCTTGGCTGACCCCTGACGTCCGAACAGGAAGTGCGTACACGGTCCCCGGGAATGCAGCTCAGGGGTGGAAGGACGGCCCCTTTCCCGTGTGTGACTGGGTTTGAGCCTGGCGCTGGCCTTCGCCCTTGCTACGGTGTAAGGATTCCGGATTCCAGCCAAGCTGACATGAGGATTTTGAGGTGTGGAATTAACTATGTCTGAAATCCCTTGATTCCCAAGACTTCTTAGAAGTATTAAATCCCGGCTATGTAATTAGCCCTTTGTTGCCAACTGCTGAGCATTCTGACCCTTGAGGAACGAGCTAGGGAGAGGACCAGTTGAAAATCCCATTCTGGGGTAAAGGGTATGGACAGACCTTGTGCTCTGTGTATTGTCGTGACTGGCCACGCCCCTCAGTGAAAATGGGAATTTGCCTTGTATGGCAGTTCAGAAAAGACAGATTTTTTTTTCCCTAAAAGGAATCAGTGGGGGCTCTGTTTATTTTCACCATCTCTTAGACAAAAGCCCCGAGATCAATATAAATGGAAGTTTAGTATGCACCACAAGCTTCCGGGTGGCAGGGGCGAGGACTGTACAGCAGCCTTCTCCTCTGTCATTAATGCCGGCTGCCGGATTGCCACGCAGGGACACCAGACACTTCCTGCCCAATTAATCATAGCAGCGCGGGTTATGTGGAAATCAAACTCAGAACCGGGTCATGAAGCCTGAAGATCTTGTCATTGTGCCTTTACGTTTTGTAGGAATGCGTCCAAACCAACAGATTGCAAATTAGTAACCGGCATTAGTTCTGACAAGGTTTTTAAAGCATATGCAAGATGGAACCATTATCCATCCGGTCACCAAATCCATATTTCCACAGAGACATCAACATGACCATTCACTGGGTGCGACTGGGGTTTCCGAGGGTTATGGGGTTTCCGAGGGCTATCGGGTGTCCGAGGGTTATGGGGTTTCCGAGGGCTATCGGGTGTCCGAGGGCTATCGCTGCTCACACCACGGAGTATGGGGCCCAGGCCTGACGGCAGGGTGGGACTGGGTGTTCTTGGTAGTTCATTCTGGATCGTTCTTTCCTGGTAAACTTGTTGTATTTTGATCCCACTTAAAAATATACCACCCATTTCCATAGAGCATGTCAGCGGAGCCATCAGCCGTCGGTGGGATGTCTCTATCAACCAGCCATCCCCAAAGACTCAGATACCATCTTGGATCTTGAGAGAGAGGAGACAAAGATTGTATGAGCCTGAGGCTGGGGAGGGCAGAGCAAGACCGTGTCTTTTTCAGACATGATGTTCTCTGTGTTCATAAACTTGTCGCAGCCGTGGCTGCCTGCGCCGAGATCAAGCCAGCTGACATTCTAGCATGGAGGGCAAAGGAGCGAAACAGCTCCTACCCACAGCTGAGAACGCAGGGAGTCTGGCTTCTGGGGGAGACAGCCAGGTTTCTTTAAGAGCATAGCCCCTGGTAGGTTGATCGCGCTCCAGTGGACGCCCCATTGGATGTCTCCACACCCATGAGTGGCGCAGATTGGATTCAGTGGTTATTAGAAAACCAAAGGGTGTGAAGTAGAAAGGGGGTAGAATGAACAGTGGAAGGAGGATCCCTCTCTGTCTCTGTCTGGCTCCTGTCTCTCTCTGTGTGAGAGAGAAAGAGATCAAAATGCATTGCATGAAATTCCCAAAGAATTAATAAAATTGTATTTTTAACAAAGGAAAAGGAAAAAGAGTAACGCCCCCAAATAGAAATGGAAGCCCGGATCCTCAGAGCAGTGGCGTGCGACTCTGACCCATGTCAGGAAGGATTGACTGGTCGAAACTGGTGTCCTCGACCCTGTGCTGTTTCTCTGGAGAAACGGCAGCCTGAACCCTGAACAATTACAGAAGACCTTTCTTGTGAAAGCGCTCTGGCCTTTGGGCAGATCATGAAGTGCAGCAGGACTTCAGATTTCTCATATCTTCCTGTCTTATTCTTGAGTTATTTTTATCATGATATACATTTTAGTYTGAAGCTTTGTCTTTTTTTTCCTTTTTTAATTGGATATATTTTTTATTTACATTTCATTTCCCTTTTTCTGGTTTCCCTGCCCCCCAGATGTTCCATATGTCTTCCCCCCCCCCCGTTCCCCCATTCACCCCTTCCCACTTCCCTGTTCTGGTATTCCCCTGCACTGCTGCATTGGGCCTTTCCAGAACCTGGGTCCACTTTTTCTTTCTTGTTGGAGCATTTGGTAGGTGGATTGTGTCTATGGTGTTCCAAGATTCTAGGTTAATATCCACTTATCAGTGAGTGCATGCCATGTGTATTTTTTTGAGACTGGGTTACTTCACTCAGTATGATGCTCTCCAGCTCCATCCATTTCTCTAAGAATTTCATGAATTCATTGAAGCTTTGTCTTTTAAAAAGATTTATGTATGCGTCTTTTGCCTTTGTGCTCCGCATGCATGCAGTACCTGTAGATGTCAGGAGAGGGCGCTAGATACCCTAGAACTGGACTTCCAGTCAATTGTGAGCCCTATGGGGCCTGGAAACCAAGTCTGTTGCTATAAGAGCAGCCAGTGCTCTTAACCCCTAAACTATCTCTCTGAGCATTTGTTTTCTTTTCTCAAGTGCCACAGTCACAGGAAGGGCCCCTTGCTGGCCTGACATTGTCACTAGCCAGCCTTGTGCCTATAGGATCTCGAACCTGGACGAGGCCCTGCGAGTCAGGCTCCACAGTGACCTGGGTTACCACGCTTGTGTTGTAATACACAGAGTGCTGGTATGTCTTTATTTTGCAGAAAAAAAGTGTTTCTGGATGCATGCTAATTGTTCGTTTTCATAGTGGGGGTCTCACGTTCTTTGTAAAGTCCCCTTGTGTTGATTATTAAGTGCCTTAAAGGTGCTTTGGGTTTGCTAGAGGCAAAACACTTGTCAGGGCTGTGGCACCGCATGGTGGGACCAGCTGAATCACCTGTCACCCTCCCAGTATCATCTTTGCTCTAGAATTTACGGCCTCTCAAACACATCAGTTGCTCCGAGGGATATGGGAAGCCCATAGAACGAAAATTCCCTTCCAACCCCAGGTTTCTGGTTTTTAGATACACTTGGATCCCTCTCTCCTCTGTGGCCACCACCTCTGGCCTCTGCACCGCAGCACAGCACCTTCGTTTGTGGGAGAATGACCTAGTTGGGATTTGTACATCTGAAGCCACACGCAACACTTCCTTATGCTGCTGGACATGTGGCTTGGGGAAGGAGCGACTGGCCTGGGATGTTTCCTAGACCGTAGCAACTTTACTAGAGTGACCCCTTCAGCCCATGTGTACGATAATATTGGTAATGTTTCTGGGAGGCGGTCGCCTAGCTCCTGTTTGGGTATCTCTTCTGAGCTGGGGAAGTATCTGGGAAAATGGGGACACTCGAGGGTGAATGTGAATCCCCTCACGCGGAGGATGCTCAGCCGGACAAAAATCCTGTTGTGAAATGTCTTCCTGACGCTCCACCGGGCTGTGCTCAGCATGGCAACCCCAGAAGACTCGGAGGGCGACTGTAAGACGTGGGTGTACCCAGAAGAAAGGTCTGTGCGTTTGCAAGTTAGTTTGGCTCATTGGTGACATCATAAGATCACTGTCACCTAGGCAATGGAATGTGTTGCTATGGGGACACCAAGCTGTGTGATCACACAGCTTCCAAACACAGACAGTGGGAAGCCACCCCTTCCTGTGTACCACAAGCAGCATGGGTGTACGTGGGGGGCGGGTGTTTGGATGAAAAGCCTGGCATTTCAACTCTGTTAATGCAGATGTTCAGAGATAATGGTGTGCGGTGCTTACACACTCAGGATTTTAAAATTTTTGGGACCCACAGCAGGGTAATGAGGTGAGAGCTTATTACAGGGAGATATACAATGCAGTTGCAGACTTGCAGGGGGACGCCTTAGCTGCATTTTCTGTTGGGCTGGAGGCATCGGTGCCGGCACTGCAAGGACCAATCATGGATTCCGTCAGCCTCCACACCATCTCCAGGGAGCAATTAATGTGAGCCTATGGTTTACTGACTCTCTTGTTGCCTTTATCATACAACCTCAGCCATGTTCCGTGTGCTCTAGCCTCTCATAACTGCTCATATGTCGACACACAAGTACCCATGCATGTATCTCATGCCTATGTGTACATACAGTTAATTCACACTGAACACACTAAACGCGCCCACAGGGTTAGGTTTTTGTCAGCTTCTGCTCCTGCTTTGGCCACTGATCAACTCTGTTGTTTTACTGCTTCTGTTTAAGGAGGTCTCAGTGAATACCTGCTATTGATTCCCCCAACACAGAGCTCACACAACTAGCATGTACTCATCATGATAGCATCACCGTCACTATAGCATCACCATGACATCACCATCACTATAGATAGCATCAGCATCACAACAGCAGCAGCGTCACTATGACATCACCATCACTATGGCATCACCATCACTATGACATCAGCATCACTATGGCATCACCATCACTATGACATCAGCATCACTATGACATCAGCATCACTACAGCATCAGCATCACTACAGCATCAGCATCACTATGATATCACCATTGCTATAGCATCATCATCATAATGACATCACCATCACCATGGTATTACCATCACTATGGCATCAGCATCACTATGATGTCACCATCATTATGACATCACCATTACTAAAGTATCAGTATGACATCACTATCACTATAACATCATCATCACTATGATATCACTATCACTATGGTATCTCCATCACTATAATACCACCATCACTATAGCATCATCATCACTATGACATCACCATCATTACAGTATCACTATGATATCACCATTACTGTAACATCAGCATCACTATAGTCAAGACTATCATTAACCATAACTGTGATGACAAAACCATCACCACAACCAACAATATCACTAACCATTATTGCTACCACTATCACCAACCATCTCCATCATCATTACCATCACCAACCATTTCCATCTTCATCATCATCATGATCACTTTGGTAGTCACTGCCATCATTTCTGTCACTGCCCATCACTGTCATCATCATCTTTATCAGCATTACCATCATTGTCACCATCTTTGCTTGGAGACTTCAGAGTAAACACAACAACAAAAAAATGTGGGCTCAGTTGAGAAAGTGGACTGTAGTCTCAGTGGATTCCAGCAAGATTGCAAGATTCAAGTTCTCCACCACTGAGTCCGCATAGTCAGGTGTGCTGAATGCCGCAGCTGGGGGGTTTGCAAATACTCTGTACTGAGCAGGTGTAGTTATGGCTAAAAAGCATGTCTGTACATTTCCATAGCTTACCTACATGCATATACATGCATGTGTACATTTCCATAGCACATCTACATGTGTATATATGCATGTATGCATTTCCATAGCAATATACATGTATATTCATGAATGTGTGCATTTCCATAGCATATCTACATGTGTGTACATGTGTGCATAGGCATGTACATGCAGGTGTGCACTTTCATAGCCCACCTACATGTGTGTACATGCATGTGTGCACTTTCATAGTCCACCTACATATGTATACACATGTGTGCATTTCCATAGCCCACCTACATGTTTCTACATGTGTATGTGCATTTCATAGCTCATCTACATGTGAGTACATGGATATGCATTTCCATAGCCCACCTACATGTATATACATGCATGTGTGCATTTCATAGCTCATCTACATGTGTACGTGTGTGTATTTCCATAGCCCACCTACACATATATACATGTGTGTGCACATTTTCATAGCGGAACTACATGTGTTGTGTGTGCATTTTCATAGCTCATCTACATGTGCTATGTGTGCATTTTCATAGCGCATCTACATACATGTATGTGTGTTTTCATAGCCACATGAAAATCTATTGAAGATTCTTGATAGCACACACACATTCCCAACTCCAAAGGCCGCCTCTCCCCATGGCCCCAGAGATGCTCCCCCGGGCACCCTGAGCTCGTGTTCTGCCCCCCTTCCCCTCCACCAGGGAGCATGCTTCTGTGGTGTGTGGAAACAGTGTCTCCAGGCAGGATAAGGACCTCAGACTCAGAAGCTCACCCAGCTCTCAGCTCCTGTGGGTGGTCAGACATGAGTGTCAACTGGAGGAAAGGGTCCTTGTTCTCAGCGCTGGCTTCCTGCTATAGATGCCCAGCTATGGTGAAGACAAGGTACAGGCTGGATCTTGAGTTAGGAAAACAAACTTTGGGAACAGCTTGAGTGTCAAAAGAGGACCTGGGCTCCATCAACTGAAGGAGATGCATTGTTTAGGGAGATGCCAGTGCGCCCAAGACTTGGTGGCTGTTTTCAGTGATATGACTCTGAGACACTCCTCACAGGGTGATGACATGCTACTTGTTCTTAATGCAAGGACTTAGCAAATACCACGTGTGCGTCTCCATGCTCTTCATTACAGAATGAACTAGATTTAATAAAGCAGTCTTTTGGAGAACAGGTTGATGTCTTATGTTGCTAGCCTGAATTTTTAAAAGCTGCAAGGTTTTTTAATTATAAAAACAGCGTTATAATTCTTGAAAATTCTTTTTGTAACATATGACAGACATAATGATTAGATGTGGTTGCTTATTTGTTTGTTTCAGTAACTAAAGAAACAAAGATTATTGGCCATTACTTGGTAGCCTGTTCTAGGTGCTGGGCCAAGACATAGCTGTACCAATTCTGAGAATATTTATAATATTCTGAGACTATCCTTGCAAGATGAGTGGTATGAGATCCATTCCTCGGATGCGGAAATGCAGACTCAGAATAACAAGGGTGGATCTGAGTCACGGTTCAGACCCTGCTGTGCCCGGCCACAAAACTGGAATCCTTTGCTTTGGCTCTGACAGTCTAAATGTAAGTTGGGTTTGTAGCTGGATAATTTGGGAAGTGTGAGTGTTCCTATTGGTGGTGGGAAAATAAGAAGAAGCGGCCACTAAATAGCCACCTCCTTGTCAGAAACAAAATGGACCTCTCAAGAGACGGTGTTAAGGAGAGTATTAAGAAAAACCTGCTGGGTTTCATCACTGTTCACCAGGCATCTGCTGTTTCTATCTGCTTCCGATGAGGAGAAATCCTGCCTTCCATGTACGCCGCCAAGGACAGCCTCACAGGCAGACTCAATGTGACAGATGATACACAGTTAGACAAACCCGAGAAAACAGACTGGAGCCCTCTCCTCAGAGGTGTGCTCTATGGTCACCAAGCTAAAACTAGAGTCTATCTACAGGCCGGTGCTCAGCCAATCCCCGTGATGCGATCAACCCTGACGTTTCCCTCAACTCTCTCTCAACCTGACTCACTGGAAGCAGCGGTGTAATTTCTGAGAAACAGCGTAGCAAGCGGACTGGCCACTTTGCTACATTAATTCCTGACTTGGAACTCACCAGCCAGCATCCAAAGGGCTCCTTGTCCAAAATATAGGAAGTTTAACCCAAAGGACCGACCAGCTCGTCTCTGATGCTGCTCAGTTGCTCATCAAGTGTGAGAGTGTAATGGTCATGGTGGGACCTGCAAGGTTGACGTTGGATGTTGCGAAGACATACTTCCTAGAATAGAAATGCCTGCTCTGGGGATTTTGAGTAAATTGGAAAGTTATAGATGATAAAGATTATGACTAAATGAGGGAGGCTGGAGAGAAGACTCTGTGCACCCACCAGGATGACAGGAGATACTTTCTCTCATTTAATTTTGTTTTGTTTTTATTTTTTTTTTTAAGACAGGGTTTCTCTGTGTAGCCCTGGCTATCCTGGAATTCACTCTGTAGACCAGGCTGACCTCGAACTCAGAAATCCGCCTGCCTCTGCCTCCCAAGTGCTAGGATAAAAGGCGTGCGCCACCACCGCCCGGTGATTGATTTTGATCTGAAGTCTTTCCAGTGGTTGCTTGCGGACCACCTGACTGGTTATTGCACAGCCAGTGAACTGGTGAGTGCCATTTCGGAGGTCAACAGGAGTTCCAGTGACCTTCAGGATGCATTGCATGGATTCAGTCAGAGGCTAGCATGGGGCTAGGCTAGGCTAGGCTGCTGGTCTGTCCAAGGCAGGCAAATCAGTTCTGAGATAACCCCCCTCTGGACAAGGCCACTAAATCCATAGGATCAATACCACAAGCCCATCATGGACGTCTGAGGGTTGTGTCTAAAGGTGACCCCCACACGGGGGAAAGGGAGTGCATATATTTATGCAACCCTAAAGAGTACAATGGGATTAAATACCTAGGATGTATTTATTATGCTATTAATTTACTCTATTAGTTGGGCGAACTGTTGCCTCGAATTGTTAAGCGAGTAGTCATTTTTATCTTTCAATCTATAGGGCAAGTACTACAAAAAGCGATGTGAAGGGAAACTTGGGAATACTGCTTTTGTTCTGAGGTGTCGCTTTTGGTCAGATGTGCACTGTCCTCACGGAGGTGTGTGCACTACGTTGCCTTGTGAATCTTCCACAGAAAAAGTACTGGACTTAGCAAATCTGTCAGGGATTTGGTTAGTGGCAGTGAGGCTCTCTGATGAGCCATCAAAACATTCTCATCTATGCATCAGAGGGTGCAAACATACCACTCCATTATTTGCTCCTGGACACTGACTTCTGACTTCCTGACTTGGTGGCCACATCGCTTCTCCTGTTGCCAGCATTTTGGTGGCCTTGCAGCACTTTGCTGAAACCTGCGTCCACTGGCCTGTTCCTCTCATGCCACCCCACCGAGCTGTGATGACTTCCCTGCCTCCCAGCCTATTATCCATTCCCCACATGTTTGCTAAGCATCCGGTCCTTGGTAGACACACTCCTGAGTATCATAGGCATAGCTGAGAAGAAACCTGCTGGAATCACACGGGCTTTTTATTCTAGGAGAGAAAGGAGAACAGAAACAAGATAAATAAATGTCTCTATCAGCATAGGTGGGCCAGGGATTCACTATGGGAAGGGTGTGTGTGTGTGTGTGTGTGTGTGTGTGTGTGTGTGGACAGGAACATAAGCTGTGTAGAAGGAAGGAGGTGAAGGAAGGACTCTGTAGGGAGGGACAGAGCCCAAGAACACAGAACCACTGGGCTTGGTGGATGATGAAAGACTTGGGGAGTCAGGAAGGATGGAGATGCCAAAGAGGAGCAGGGAGGCGAGGGTTCTCAGCTTGCCCTGAGTGAGGTAGCAAATGGAGAGAGGGGCCATTGTCAGCCACAGGTGCTCCCGCATAAAGTCAGCCAGTCCCAGCCTCAGCCCCAGCCCCAGAGAGAGAAGCCATATGCTTTCTGATGCTGGGACCTGGAGCTATCGGGGTGGCCAGTTAGACTTCCAAACTGTTTCTAAATGTCCCTTGCAGTGGCACCTCAGATACCTCTGAGAACAGCAGGATTCATTTCCCCCTGAATCTGTGTCCTAAGGAAGCCAGGAGCCCGCTTCCCGTCCCCACTTGTCCTTAAGCTATAGTGTCGAAGGCTACACATGGCAGCTAAGCTGCGTGACGTGAGACACACTATCATTTCCTACAGAGCGTCACATGTGACAGAGAGGTTGAGACCCGTCACAAATGACCTTCGCTATATAGTAGCCAAGAAGCCTTCTAGTCCTGGCTGGACAAAATTCAATGGAAGTCAGGAGGGAACGCTTGAGCCCAAGACCCCACTTGGATTGCTTGGGCTGTGCAGAGAAGGTCAAGTGTCCACAAGAGTGACCATCTGAGGAGGCAGAGGAGTAAGTGACAGCACTTGCCTGCTGTCCCCTTGTGCCAGAGGCCATGGTCACTGGCTTGGGATTGCGACCATGAGGCTAATTACTTTACCTCTCTTGGTCACAGTTGTCTCACTTGTAAAATAATCTGAGCAGGTTTGACCAGTCTGAGAGGTAATTAGGTGGTGGTGAGGCTGGGGGATGAAGGCGGGCCCGGCAGGGCATCTAGCTTTACTGAAGAGCTTATCTTACGTGACATGAAGTTTCTGATGATCTAAAAAAAAAAAAAAAAAAAAAAAAAAAAAAAAAAAAAAAGTAGAGAGGTAGTCTATATAGGGCGTGTGTGCTTGCATGTGTGTGTATGTATTTGTGTATGTGTACTGGTGTGTGTGTGTATGTGTACATGTGTGATGTGTGTAGTGGACACATGTATCTGTCAGTGTTTTGGGGGACTGCTGAGTTCACTCTGGGAGTTGGGCCTGGTGCAGGGAGGCTCTAGAATCAGGCTAGATCCCGTGTTTCCATATGTAGTGGCTATTCCTGGTTGTCAACTTGAATATATCCAGAATGAACTCTGACCTGGAGCTTGGCTTGGAGATCTTGAGGCACAGTGGCTATGAATCCCAGAAGATTAAGACAGGAAGATCTCTGAGTTCAAGGTCATCTGGGACAAAGCAAGTCCCAGATCCAGGCGTGGTGGCACACACCTTTAATCTGGGCCACACCTTCTGCTGGAGCCCTGCATGAGAACATTGGAAGAAGGAAGACTCACTCTCTCTGCTTTGCCTGCTTGCCTTGTGGGACTGAGCAACGAGATCCTTGGACTTCCATTCACGGCTGCTGCTGACCATTGTTGGGAGTTGGACTACAGACTGTAAGTCATCGACAAATTCCCTTACTATTATAGAGACCACCCATACGTTCTGTGACTCTAGAGAACCCTGACTAATACTTGCCCCTCTGAATTGTCACAACCGGCTCCTCAAGGGTTAAGGGAGGGATACAGGTCTGCTCTGGTTTCCTAGTTGTTAATGACTCTGCACAGCTGCCAGGGCCTACAGTACTGTCTCTGTGAGTAAGAAGAGAGACCCCTCTTCATGACTTCATCTGGATCGCAGCATTAACTGCCTTGGTGACCTTAACCAGAGCACAGATAGTGATGTTCTGGTTGGTTCAGGTAACACCATGAAGTCAGCACTATTTTTGCCCAAGAATCTACCCTAAGGCTTGCTGCACAGGAGGAAGTGGCCTGGCCTTATAAGGCGTATAGTACACTTCGCTTTGAGACTGTGACTTGGGAGACGGGGGAGAGGCTCATCACCACTGATTTGTCCTTTAACCTTTATTCTGTTACCAAGGTGAACGCACTGGCCTGCAGAGGAAGGGTTTCAACTTCGGTCTTCCATATTCCAACAAGTGGAGGGGGAACAGACAGGATGGTGTGGACCTCCTGGGTGGACCTCTTCATTATTTTAGAACGACCTCAGCTTCCACAGGTCTCTAGACTAGACGCATAGATCCCAGAAGTCCCTTTACGGCCCCATCTGTCCGTGAGAGCTATGCAGTGCTCCAGCCACAAGCCTTAAGCATTGAAGGTTTTTCCACTAAAAGGACAGTCTACAAGAGACAGCGTTGAGGAAGGCGAGAGAGGGGTCTCGTTTGTTCTAGAACTTGGGGTGCAAGAGAACAGGTACCAGGGGATGACAGGTGAGCCCAGAATTCCATGGACAAGTCCTCTTCCTGTGTTTTGTCGGGGGCCCCTCGGTGATACAGAAACAACACCTGCTTTCCTAAGTCTGGACGTACAGGTAGACGAGGCTCTCTTTGTTTCTGAGTGAAACTGTAGCTGATACACAGAGACTCACCCAACATCTTCACTTGAAGACTGCGTTCTCCTAGACGTTATGACATCACAGGTCCTCAGTGGAAAGCAGGGAAGCCCCGTGTACCCAACAGGGCTCTGAGGAGAAAGATGAGGATGTGGTGAGGTTTCTTCTACCTGCCCAGAGGGGAGGGAGCGACTCCAACTGTCTTTCATGGCCCCCTCCTAAGGGGGAACTTCTAAGGATGCTCAAACTTAGCACAGTAGAAAAAGCTGAGGATCTGGGACCTGGGTCACATAGCTAAAGCCATTATCCCCTGGGTCGCTGCTGGGAGATTTGGTTTTGCCTTTGGGGGCAGAGTCTGGCTATGTAGCCCAGGCTACCTCAGACACAAATCCTCCTGTTTCTAGCTCTTGAGTGCTGGGATGAGAGGCATGAGCCACCAGGCCCTTTAGTCATCTGTTCCTGAGGGAGATCTCTAAAGATCAACCCTATTCACAAAATCTGCTTTGCTAGTTAGGTGTGGTGAGTGTGAAGGTTGTCAGTGGATTCTTGGAAGACGTGATGGAACCCAGAGCTCAGGACCACAGAGAACTGTGCTGGAAGATCTTCCATTCTAGAATATTTTAACTTGTTATCTGATAATTTCATATTATACAGGTATATAACATATCTTGATTTCTTTTCTAATACAAATGCCCCCACTCCTCCCTTAATACTTTTCACCTTCATGTTCTTTCCTTTTTAAAAATATAATCCAATTTGTTCTGCCTGCATGCCCGCGGGCGTGAGACCATCCTCAGGAACAGGGCAATTTACTATAGTTCACACCCTGGAAGAGAAATGACACCTACTTAGCCCGCCCTCAGAAGCTACCACTTGCCAATAGCTCCTCAGCTGGGCGTGGTCTCATAAGTCCCAGCCCCGTCCTTGCTGGATTGTTGATTGGCTTAAATTTGCATAAGTTCCTCCCTCATCCAGTCTGGAGTGTTGATTGGCTTGATGTTGTAGGGCTGGTGCTGTGAGATCATTAGAGGGGTTTTTGATTGACTGAGCTCTGCCTTGCTTGGAATTCTCAGGCTTTTTGCTTGCTTGCTTCTTCAGCCGGCGGTTCATAATATTTCCTGTGTCTCAGGCGTGATGCTGCTCAGACATTCGTGACTTAGCTGGTCTGTGTCCGAGCTCTGCTCCTTCAGGGTCTCTGGTTGAACTGCTTTTAGATCATGCTCGGTTTGTTCTTCCAGGTCTACAGGATGTTTCCTCTGAGCCACGCGCTGTCCAGAAAACAAAGCAAAGATATCAGCCACCATGAACCTAGTGCTCCAGAAAATGGAGATAGAAAATTGGAAAGCTGATAAAATTAGGCGTCTACTAATGACTTAGAATGTTGCAAGCTGGGATGGTTAGCTTAAGTCAACCTGACCTAACCTAGAGTCGGCCGGAAAGGAGGTCTGTGAGGGGTTTGTCTGCGAGCATGTCTGTGGGCTTGTCTTAATTAAGTTAACGGATGTGGAAAAACTCAGCCCACTGTGGGTGGCATCATTCCCTGGGCAGGGATTCCTAAGTAGCGTAAGAGTGGAGGAATTGAACTGAACGCGGTAAACAAGGTAGTGGACACGCATGGGTTCATTGCTCTCTGCCCTTGACTATGGCTGTGATATGACTCGTTGCCTGAAGGTCCTGCTTTGACTTCCCCACAATGATAGGTCTGTATATTTAACACAGTGACCGGAATTGAAACTAGAATAGAGGTTAAGGAGTGCACACCTAAAACAGAGAAGGCAAGATCATCTATCTGTACACGTGACGAGGTTGTTCACACAGTTGAGGCCGGTGGGGTGTCCTGACAAGTGCTGATGATGGTGTTTCTGAGGCTTTGAGGGTCAGGTGGGAATTGACCAACATTCAGGACCCCCCCTCTATATCCTCTGATGGTGGGATAGTTTCAAGGGAAAACATGCAAGTCCCCATGACTCTGCGTCTGTCTTCCTGTTTACAAATTCTCTCTTTAGCTCTGTCGAATCCACTGTGGAACCTATGCATTGATTACTACTTGCTTATTTAACTGATTGATTTGGTTTGATTTTGTCTCCCTGGTCTTCTGGAGCAGTTGCTGTACATGGCTTATGTTTTCATGTTTTCGCTCAGTCGTCAAGTATGGTAAACACATGTTTATTTCTTTAAAACCCCGCTGAATGCTGTACCTTGTATTTCCACTTCTGAATGACCGGAGTGACTGAGTCCACTCTCTGTAGTTTGGAATCTCTGCCATTTCCTCATGATACTCCTACAGAGGTGTCTCTCCGTGGGGCTCCAAGAGACATGAGTGGGGGATATGTTTATCTACAAAGGCTCTCTATTTTGGTTTTCCAAGCATTCATGAGGGCTGACATTTGACACTTTTGACCTTCATGTTTAATTTCTGTCTTAGGGCTAGCCTTAACTACAGATTTTCTAGGGAGGGACCAGATGCTACTTTTTGACCACACACTCCTTCCTCCTTACCTCCTGGGGGTCATCAGTCCCCCCAGGACAGCAAGCAAGCCCAACCGCAGAGCTCCCAAGCCTGCTCTAGCATAGCATTTGGAAGCACTTGGAAGCACATGTACCTAAAACTTTGTTTGTCTGGTGGCAGGTTTTAGACCGTCTACACTATAATCATTGCCAGAGAGAGCATTTATCCTTACAGTTGCCTTGGCACAGCTATGGTTTATTCTAGACCCCAATATGCATTGAGGAGATAGATAAGCACAAAGGCTACTTAACTGTAGTTGTTTGTACTGTTCCCTGCTAGAGCCCAACAGGCTGTTTCGTTTACTTTTTCTTAGGAACCTTTTGACACACCACAGATATATCTACACACAGAGACATGATGTATCTACACACACAGACATGCATGTGTGTGCATATATATACATGTATGTATGTATGTATGTACATATACACAGACATCATGTGTCTACACACACAGACCTGCATGTATATATACACACAGATATAATGTATCTACATACACTATGCATGTATAGATCTTAGGGACATGAGAGAAGCATGCATGTATCTACACATACAGACATGTATCTACACACACAGACATGATGTATCTACCCACAGACATGAATGTATCTGTACACATAGACATGATATATATTTACACAGACAGCCATGATGTTTCTACACGGAGACATGCATGTATCTACACACACAGACATGATGTATCTACACACACAGAGATATGATGTATCTACACACACAGACATGCATGTATATATATATAGAGACATGATGTATCTACACACAGTACATTATCTATACACATAGACAAACATGATGTATCTATACACATAGACATGTATATATTTATACACACAGTCATGATGTATCTACACATAGTACATGATGTATCTATACACATAGGCATGAATGTATATATACAGATGTGCATGTATCTATACACACAGACATGTTGTATCTACATACACAGACATAATTTTTCTACACACAGACATGATGTATCTACACAGACATATTTCTATACATACAGAGATATGCATGTATCTACACACATAGACATGATGTGTCTACACACCAAGACAAACATGATATACCAGGCATGTATCTACTTATACACACAGGTATGATGTATCTATACACAGATATGCATGAACCAACACAGAAATATGCATGTATCTACACACACAGATATGATATATCTACATACACAGACATCATGTATCTACACACACAGACATGATGTATTTACACACACAGATATAATGTATCTACATACACAATGCATGTATAGATCTTAGGGACATGAGAGAAGTACAGTGGGTCATTTACAGTTCTGTCTGGTGGACTACAGACTCTCAAGTGAGAGGGGAGAGCCAACTAACGGGGGCTTTGGAGAGCAGACCTGTCACGTCACACCACTGGCTGATGTTTGTCCCTCTAGAGCAGTGGTTCTCAACCTTCCTCATGCTGGGGCCCTTTGAAACAGTTCCTTACAGTGTGGTGACCCCAGCCATAAGATGATTTCGCTGGTACTTCATAACTGTACTTTTGCTACTATTATAAATCATAATATGAATATCTAATATTCAGTATATCTGATATTCGACCCCTGTGAAAGGGTCCTTTGGCCACTAAAGGCGTCACAACCTACAGGTCGAGAAACACCGCCAGGTGGTTCCCAAGAGGCTTCCCTTCCTCAAACCCTGTTCGTTTCCACCTTTACAGCACAGCTGTCTGCCAGCTAGGTGACACTTTCTCTGCTGCATCCCCCATTTAGTCTTTGGTGACATCTCAAATGGACTTGAGGAAATGCTGACAGACCTTTGTTTGAGAGTGTGCCTAACCTCTGAATGTCAGTCTCAATCCAGCAGACGTCTTTATCTGCTGTTTGCTGCCACCTAGTGGTCCACAGCGGCATAGGCCGTGTTACACAGTCTGCAGAATTCCGTAATTGCTCCCAATCTGAGGACACATAACAACTGGGTAATTACAAGCCTGGCCTGCCTGGGTCTGCCCTCCCTCTGTGTTGGTATCCTTCCCCTAAATTATTCCTCTGTTGTATCCAATTATCCCCCAACCTCCCTCAGTTTAGGATGTGTGTAATAATTGCTTCAACAGAGCCCAGACCAGGGTGGTTTTCAGTTAATCTGATCTGTTACTCGGGCTCCTGTCTGGGCTCCTCCTTCCGTTTTAAAGGACACGCCACTTAAACATCACAGTAGTATCAGGAACACACAGTTTACGTCACCTGAGGTTTTTGCGTGTGATTTAAGCAAACACGGGTGGTTCAAGTTGACTGAAGGGGTTGTGTGTAGGGTTGTTTAAAAGCCAGAGCCGCGGTTGAAAGTTTCAGTGGGCGGACCCAACAGGAGACGTAGGGCCAGCCTGCTGTCACCCAGCTCTGTGACTATGGGAGGATCACATTATTGTGCCCCTGTCAGAGCCTTTCATGGAGCAGACACTGGCGCCCTGGCAATTATGCTCTTAGGGAGTCCTTCATTAATGCTAACTAAGATGAGAAAACCGACTCGCCTCAAATATAGACATGAGTAGAGTGGAGTGAAACAATGACCCAAAGAGACAAACATGCTTCTCCATCTACAGGACTCCACACTGAAAATGAAAGAAGAAAGAAAGAGAAAGAAAGAGAAAGGAAGGAAGGGAGGGAGGGAAGGAGGGAGGGAGGACGGAATAAGGGCTGGAGAGATGGCTCAGTGGTAAAGAGCACTGGCTGCTCTTCCAGAGGTCCTGAGTTCAAATCCCGGCAACCACGTGGTGGCTCACAACCACCTGTAATGGAATCTGATGCCCTCTTCTGGGGTGTCTGAAGACGCCAGTCACAGTGTACTCATATACATAAACTAAATAAATCTTTAAAAAGAAGAAAGGAAAGTGTGATGGTTTGTCTATGCTCGGCTCTGGGAGCGGCGCTATTAGAAGGTGTGGCTTTCTCGGAGTAGATGTGTCACTGTGGGTGTGGCAAATAACACCCTCATCCTAGCTTCCTGGAAGCCAGGGCTCTGCCAGCCGCAGATGAAGATGTAAAACTCTCAGCTCTGCCTGCACAACACGCTTGCCTGGACGCTGCCGTGCTCCTGCCTTGATGATAATGGACCTGTAAGCCAGCCCCAATTAAATGCTGTCCTTATAAGAGTTGCCTAGGTCATGGCTTCCTTCGGCCCCTTGGTCACATGTGGCCTTCACAGAGCTTAGCCTCCTACTGTGCCGAGCCACTGTCGCTGGGAGGGCATTCTGTCTCCGCACATACTGACTGGATCCTGCACCACCAGCCATTCCTTCAGGTTTCTGAGGTCACAGGCAACACTGCCAGCCCCAAACCAAAGTCACAGTGGCTATACAATAGTCCCTGTTATAATCTAATAGGTTCACAGCGAGGTACATGGGTCAGCAGCAGGCCCTTCCTTCGAGTCAAGCTCAGGGCTCTGCCATACTCTCAGTTTCCCTGAGATACCCCAGTGCATACAGAGCTTGGGAAACCAGCAGCCGGCCAGCCTCTCTTCCTCTCGTGGTTCAGCCTCTCTGGTTGGGAAGAGAGAGCACATCAAAGCCCCACAGCTTTCCCTGGGGCCAGAGGAACGCAATGGGATATGGGGGCCTTGAAGCTTTGGGTTCAGTCCAGAAAGATGTCACCTAGATCTCCGGGGGATACACTCTGGGAGATGTCGCAGCTACACAGTGGTGACTGTGTGGCTCTCTTCTGGGCGGCCCTCTTAAGTGCTTATTAAGTATCAAAAGCTGCCGGGCAGCGGTGGCGCACGCCTGTAATCCCAGCACTTGGGAGGCAGAGGCAGGCGGATTTCTGAGTTCGAGGCCAGCCTGGTCTACAGAGTGAGTTCCAGGACAGCCAGGGCTACACAGAGAAACCCTGTCTCGGAAAAAAAAAAAAAAAAAAGTATCAAAAGCTGCTTTGGAAGATCCATGCGCTATTCACCGCAGAACACCTTCGTGCATGTATAGAGGCAGAACCAGGGGTTGGTAGCCTGCAGCCGTGGCTGCATGGAGCCTGGATAAAACTTCAGGGAAAGGCTTGGCAATGAGCTTTGTCCCTGTTTAGCTGAAAGTAGAAACACTTGGGTCTTAGCTACCCCAGGACTAGGGTTTAAACTTAGATTGATTTGGAACTGGGGAGAGGCTCAGTGGTTAGGAGCACAGCCTGTTCTTACAGAGGATCTAGAAGGTGGCTAATGACTGTCTGTAGGTCCAGTTTCAGGGGATCTGATGTCTTTTTTCTAGCCTGTGTGGGCACTAGGCATATAAGTGGTCCACAAACATACACTCAGGTAAAATACCCACATGATAAAATTAAATATTAAATTAGATGTATTTGCTGGTTTCTTTTTCAGCTGGATTTTCCATGCGGGATGATATTAATGGCTGGTCTAATTCCTTTGATCATATAACACCAACACTATGGTGTGTCCTGCACTCTGGGAACAAAGGGGCCCTCGTGGAGCAATGCTGTAACCCACCGTAGTTTCCAGAAGCAAATACTGACTGTGTGATAAATACAGAAAGGAATCCATTCTTTAGAGTGGAAATGGTATCAGCTCTCTTGGGACAGTGTGCTATGTTGCTCTCTTCACGCAGACAGACAGACAGACAGTCTGTCATGCTCATGTTTGAAAACATCCTCTGTAGCCAGGCACATGGGCACCCCGGGCATCTGGGTGGTGTGGGTGATATGGGAATTTCTTGAGGTTTTGGTTATTTTTCTGGCCATTTTGGGTTCCCGGTATGTGACCGAGGCACTATGTCAGTTCCTGACGCGTGTGCTTTCCGTGTCCAGCGGGGGCATCGTGCTTTTCTATGGCACAAGCTATATGGAGAAAGCACATGTGCTTCTCACCTGCTGTGTGTCTGTGTTTCATGTGATGGGATAGACATGCATGTGTAGGTGCACATGTACACATGTGTGTACATGAGTATGGGAGCCAGAGGCCAATCTTGGGTATCATTCCTTCCACTTGTTTGTTTCTTTTTTTTTTTTTGAGACAGTCTCTTTGAGACCTTGGGTGTCATCCCCCAGCACTCTGTCTAGGACCGGCCTGTCTCCACTATGTCCTGCCTTTGTTACGTGGGCTCTGGGGCTTGACCTAGGATCCTTGTACTTTATGAGCTGAGCCATCTCTCCAGCCTCGCCTCTGTCTCTGAAGGATCATTGCCATGACTCTGGACCCACCCAGGTTACCCAGGTAACCTCCCCTCATCCCTTGATTCCCACTCTCATCTGCAGAGTCTCTGTCGTTCTGCAGGGACCCACAGTCACACTTTCTGGAGACTGGCATGCTGGGGAGGAGGACCAGATGCTACGGGGGTGGGGGTGGGGTGGGGTGGGGTGGGGTGGGGCGTGGGGGAAGTATGAGTTTCTGAGCTCATACTTCTGCTGCTTGCGCAGAATGACCGCAGATGATTGGCACTTACATCCCCATCACTGGATCCTTTTCTCTAACAGCTGAAGGAACCTGTGGCAACTGCTGTCTTCTCAGCTCAGCCGCTTTTGTGGCTGCTGGGGAGGCGCTCGGCGAGAGACAATCTCCATCCTGCAGCGTCTGGCTGGCTCTGAGCCTCTCTGGCTTGGTTTCTAGTAGATTCACGCCATCTTGGACTGGCTATGGGAGGCAGAGTGGGACCCTTGATTGCAGCCCGTCTCTCTGTAGTTGAGGTGGGTGTCATCCTGGCTGTGGTGTGTGAATGAAAATGGTCCCCATAGACTCCCAGGGAGTGGCCTCACTGGAGGTGTGTGGCGGCGGCGTTGTTGGAGGAAATGTGTCGATGGGGGTGGACTTTGATGGTTCGAAAGCGAATACCAGGCCTAGTGTCTCACTCTCCTTGCTGCCTGCTGATCCTGATGTAGAACTCTGAGCTACCTCTCCAGCACCATGTCTGTCTGTATACCACCATGCTTCCCATCATGGTGATAATGAGCTAAACCGTTGAACCTGTAAGACGGCCCCAATTAGATGTTTCCTCATAAGAGTTTCTGGGTGATGGCATCTCTCCACAGCAATAGAAACCCTAACTAAGATACTAAGTATCTTTAAATGGGCTTCTGAGTGGCTAGCACCTTCAGATCTCCATGGGAATTTCTCTGGAGCACAGTGTGTGGATTTTTTTTTTTTTTGAATGCAAAGACCTCTGTTGGAATCCCAAGTATACCACCTCGTAGGGTAGGGTTGCAGTTTTAGGAAAATTACTTCATTCTTCTGGGACTTTCCCAAGGACTAGGGGGATAATCCCATCTGCCTGGGGAGGCTGGTCTGTGCAGGCTGAGCAAAGCCTGAGGCACGGGGCTGCCCGTGGAAGCTTAAAGATGGTAAGAGAGAGAGGGTGGAAGGAAGGGAGGGAGG
>BDUI01000048.1:554040-613102 GCA_002335545.1 Apodemus speciosus | reverse complement strand
AACTTAATGCATTTCTTCTTCTTCTTCTTCTTCTTCTTCTTCTTCTTCTTCTTCTTCTTCTTCTTCTTCTTCTTCTTCTTCTTCTTCTTCTTCTTCTCCTTCTCCTTCTCCTTCTCCTTCTCCTTCTCCTCCTCCCTCCTTCCTCCTTCGTCCTCCTCCTGCTCCTCCTCCTCCTTCTTCTTCTTCCTCTTCCTCCTCCTCTTCCTCTTCTTCTCCTTCTCCTCCTCCTGTTCCTCCTCTTTCTTCTCCTCCTCTTCTTCCTATTCTTCCTTCTCTTCTTCCTCTCCCTCCTCTTCTTTCTCTTCCTCTCCTTTCTTCCTCTTCCTCTTTCTCCTCCTCCTCTTTTTCTCTCTCTCTTCACCCCTTCTCCCTATCCCTGTCTCCCCTGTCCCCCCCTTCTGTCTTTTGTTTCCTGTTCTCCCCTAGGGAACTAATTACCAGTTTCACATTAGCTAAAGTACCCTGTCTCTACTGATCCAATTCTTGGATCAAATCCCTTGTCTCTTTCTGAGGTGGGTAGGTGAGGAAGTGAACTCGGCTGGGCTGCCTTTGGGGATTTTGGATCTGCTGTGGCCCCTCGGGATTCTGACGTCCCTGTGCATCAGCGGAAGCACCAAGGGTCTTGTGAAATATTTTTAGTGGACTTCAACATCTATTTTAGGGTTTTCCCTCTCATACTTAGTCTCCGTTGTGAACACTTAGGACTCTGCAGATCTTGGCAAAAATCACATGGGAGGATGTATAAATGAATGCTTATTTTAACATTTATTTCCAACTTGGTGTACATTTTATAGATTTTAGGAGTGCATTCAGGCCATCTAACAATCATTTCTACTTACACCATTCTGAAAAGCCAGCCACTGTCACCTTTATCTTGTGCTGAAGGAGAGATGAATTCACAGGATAAATTCAAGCCCTTCAGAGTTGACAGGTTCGAGCATCAAGCCATGTGCCCGGCTTGCTTTTGCAAATGATTCTTCTTTCCTATTGGTTTCTTATCATTGGTGAGAATGAATGTGTTTCTAAGGAAAAAGGTGTACGTTAAACATGTTTTTTTTACACTTATTTAGCGGGGGTGGGGGACACTTAGGGACTGTGGCACTTGTGTGGAAGTCGGAGGACAGCTAGTGACAGTAGATGCTCTTACCTGTCACTGCCTGCTTTGAATCTCCTTCTCAAAGCCAGAAAAACAGGACTTGGTGAAGACAGAATGAGAGACCTTGATGCAATAAACTGCGGCATTGGCCATCTGCCTGTGACGTGTCACTGTGGTTAACTGAAACCTTCATCAGCCCTCCTTGAGCAGGGATCCATTGGGGCTGTTAGACTTTCTGATGAGTTGGTCATCGTGGTAATGGTACGGCATACTTAATTTTCCCATAAAATGATCAGCACTCCTAGTTCCTGCCATGTGGATCCTTGTGTGTCAGTTGGACCACTGAAGGTGGGGGGGGCAACAGGAATATATGATTCTCTGGTGGTTTGAATTTGTGATGGTTTTACTGTGAGATACACACACACATCTATGTACACACATATACATGCACACATGCATATACTCCCCTGTATGTGTGCATGCATATGTGTACACATACATGTATACACACATGTACACATACATGCACACATGCACACACTCCCCCAGGCACATGCACACATACATGCGCACATACACATATACATACAGGCACACACACATGTACATACACATGCACACACGTGTGTACATACATGCACACACATGTACACACGCAGATACTTCCCCATGTGCATGCACACATACATGCACACATGCACATACTTCCCTGTGTGCATGCACACATACATGCATACATGTACATACTCCCCCATGTGCATGCACACATACATGCATACATGCACATACTCCCCTGTGTGCATACACACATAGATACATGCATACATGCACATACTCCCCTGACTCCTCCTAGGCTCCTGTATTTAAACCCTCGGTCTCTGCTCGTGGTGCTGTTTGGGATAGTTGTGGAACATGTAGGAGGTAGGGTTTCACTGGAGGAAGTGGGTTAATGGGTGTGGCCTTGAGGCTTTACAGCTGGCTTCACTTTCTGCTCACTCTCCGCTTCCTGGATGTAGACAGCCTTGGCCACAGCCCTCTTCCCCTGCCAACCTGCTTTCCCTGCCTCCTGCCATGTTTTGATGGATTGCATCCTCCAGAAAGGCCGGAATAAGTCCTTTCTCTGAGTTCATTTTGTCAGATATTTTATCAAAGCAATGAAAAAAAAAAAAGAGAGAGGACTTATTATGTTAGGGAAGAAAAACAGCAACATTTTCATCAATTTACAAAACAGAATCTTAAACATGTTCGTACTTGGGACTCCAAACAATCATCTTTTAAAAAAATAAAGAAGAAAATGAACAGCCTACTCTCAGATGTTTGCATGTCTTCTTCATTGTGTTTCAGTGAATTGGAGAGCAGTGTGAGGAAGGAAAAGTCTTATTTTTATCATCCAGATCTAAGGGGACCACATGTTTGCTTTTGCATCTAAGCTTAAAATGAGTCCATGACATTTAAAAACACATATGATTCTATAACAAGAACTTTATGTCAAACTCAAACATTGTGCCTGATCCCAAGTAAGATTTTTTTTGTGTGTGTGTGAGCTAAGAAAGTCTCTTTAAATAAAACACAGAGTACAGGCTTTCTGTAATGCAAAGCCAGATTGTCAGAGTTAAGACAGTAGGTTGGGTCCCTCAAGGGGACTTCAGAAAACAATTCAAGAAGTGACTGCTGCCTTCGCAGATGTCCAGATGTTTTCAGAGCGAGTGACAGGCTATCCCTGTGGAGTCCAGTCCCAAAGGAACCATCTCTCCGCCGACTTTGTCTTGCTTCCCTGAGCTGTCTTAACAGCTTCATCTTGTTTTGATATCTCCAGAGCTCATCAGCCTTCAGTGATGGAATTCAGAGGACAGGTATTTGAAAAACAAGATTTGAACAAAGCGGCTGTGGTGGGCTTGGATGGGAACGGCCTCCATAGGCTCATATATTTAAATGCCAAGAGTTCCTAGCTGGGGAGCTGTTCTAGAAGAATTAGGAGGTGTGGCCCTGTTGTGAGAGGTGTGGCCTCATTGTGGGAGGTGTGGCCTCATTGGGTGAGGTGTGGCCTTGTTGGAGGAGGTGTGGCCTTGTTGGAGGAGGTGTGGCCTTGTTGGAGGAGGTGTGGCCTTGTTGGAGAAGGTGTGGCCTTGTTGGAGGAGGTGTGGCCTTGTTGGAGGAGGTGTGGCCTTGTCGGAGGAGGAACTTCACTGGAGTGAGCTTTGAAGTTGGAAAAGCCCTTGCACACCATTCCCAGTTAGTTTCTGTCTTATTTTCTCGAAATGTGAGCTCTGCCTGCTGCCATGCTCTCTGCCACGTTGGTTGTGGATGCTCACCCTGTAATTAAAAGTTTTCCTTTAGACGTTGCTTTGGCCATGGTGTTTTCTCACCACAACAGAAAAGGAACGGAGACAGCAGGTGCTTTAGGCAGCTTCTTTCCTGAGTACAGAACTCACGGGAGACTGGTTCTTTGGTGTAGGGAACCAGATGCCCTGCTGCGCCCCGTTTCTGCCTCTCCTGTGAGCACCCCAATGCCAAGGAACAAGTTATACGTGATCCTGAGGAAAAGCCCCATTTCTTAGCACAGGAAGGGCTTGGTCACCCACGTTTATTCTGGGGGTAAGCAATCCCTACCTTGGTGCTGTAGCCTGGCACGGGTCCTGGGCATCTGGATTAGACTTGGCTGTGTGCAGTGTCTTCCATGGCTATTGATCCATTTGTATTAAAACCCCCTCCCCTTTGCTGGAGCTCACCCCATGACATGAAGTGCTTTCTAGGAAAGCATGGCTCCTTGCAGCAATTCACCTACAAACACCTCCATCCTGAGCCATTGTATGTGGCTTAAGGAACCTCTTACCCATGGTCATGTGGTTCTAGGGCTTAGCTGGACATCATCACCTGTACTGCTTGGGTAGGAGATTTATTTACAAGAAAGGGAGAGCAGAGGTGAGAAGAAGAAAGTACACATCTGTGGCCCTTTCCAATTTGGACAGTGAGCATTCGTGCCCCTCTAATAGAGAATAGGTCCTTATTCTCTGTTGTGTTGATAAGCCCTGACCCCCTACCCCTGCTAAAGGTAGGCAGGGAGGCAGAACTTCTTGTTAGACTTTATAGGGTGGAGGACCGCATCCAAAATTGCTTGAACAACAGGTGGTTTTGCTTTGGGATTTCTTCCCTGCCTTACTAAGTTTACTTACATGCAATGCAGTATCTTAGGCATAGGACCCTGGGCTAGATACAAGACTCACCACCAAAGCCGCGTACATTCCTGGACACAGCCTAAAGGCGACTCCGTCTAGTTTTCTGTGCATCTGTGGGCAGGAATGCTGTTCTTTGTGAGGTCTTCTGTGGGGGGTTTTCACATGCTGAATCGTATTGGTACTTAATGGTTACAGATGCTCAGTCTCTGGTGGCCACCGAAGGAAGAGACACTCTCTTCATTTGAATCTATGGGATGTATGGGTCCTAGACTGCACAAATAACGTGTATATGTTATAAATAGATTGATGAGAGGAAAGCGACCCAGCAGGAGTGTGTAGTAAGTTTCCTGGAGGCATTGCCTGACCTGTACTGGGGCCACCCTGGTTGGGAGTCTGCATGGGCAGAAACTGGAGAGTAGGTATGCAGAACAGCACTAGTGAGTGTTGACCATCGCTCTGATGTCTATCCTAGGCCTCCCCGCCTCTCTGAACATGCCAGAGTCACTCTGAGAATGCTCAGTACTGGCCAGATGCTCAACATCTGCCTTCCGCCTCTGGCTGCATCCCAGCCAGGTGTGGTTGGTCTAGCCTCAACAACTTTGCCTCTGTTGCTGGAGCTCCTCAGAGCCCTTATATTCCTGTTTCCTTGGCTCATCTACTCCCTCTGTCTTCTGCCACCGTCCCCTGGGTCCTGTGCCATCAGCTATGGGCATAACCTGGAGGGCATTCCCTTCCCTGTCTTTCTATCCCGCAGAACACTGAGAATACATTGAAAGTCTCACATCTAAATGCCATCGTATGTTTCGGTAATCTCGTGCCTTCCTGTGCAGTTAGGATCATAGGCTGCTGCTGCTTCTGTCATATATCCCATTCAAATACTTTTCTGTCATTGAAAAATTTCTGTTTACCCCCTTTCATTATTACATAGTGTTCTATCACTATTTACACAATTGTTTTTATATTTTTGAAAACATCTATTTTTTTTTTTTTTTGCACTTCCCAGTAACACGTTCTACAGATATCCAGTATTCCTGTCATCTCTGTGGCTCAGGCATTTCTAACACACATTCTCACTTCCGAGAAGTTTCGTGCCGGACTCCTGACTTGGCGACCCGTGGTCACCTATTCCTTCCCATTCTTACTTATCTCAACAGCGTTCATAAGAGTTCGTTTTGGTTCTTCGTTGACAGAGATCCTGGCCATAAGCACACATCTGCAGTGGTCTCTTTCCTGCACTGTGGTTAAGATTTTAGGAGCTGTCACGTGTGTGTTTTGTATGCTGAGTCAAAGGAGGGGGAAAGGCAAACAAACCAACTAGAGTGAATGTACTCTATTGCACGAGATGGTCAGCACGGTTTCTGCCTGCTTGGGCTGGGCACTGTCTTCCGGAGTGAAACGGAATGTAGGCAGCTCTCCGTCGGAGAGGCTGAAGCCCCCTCTTTTTTGTAAAGCAAAGCTGACTCTCTGGGCTTTAGCTCCAAAACTCCATTCTCGCATGGGGCTTGGATGAAGGCCTTTAGTAGTGAGGGCAGCTTTCTTCTTATGCACATGGTGAGGCTCAGGGCCGTGGAAGGCCAGGAGTATCAAAAACCCAAAGCCAGCAAGCACAGCGGGGAGGACCTGGACTGGCCCACAATGCCCCAGAAGCATCACTGGTCCTAGTGACTGGGGTTGGTTCTCTGTTAAGAGAAGGGCCTGCGGGGCAGGGGTGGTGGTGGTGGTGGTGGTGGCAGCGGCGGCAGCACTCGGGAGGCAGAGGCAGGTGGATTTCTGAGTTCAAGGCCAGCCTGGTCTACAAAGTGAGTTCCAGAACAGCCAGAGCTACACAGAGAAACCCTGTCTCGAAAAAAACCAACCCCCCCAGAGAGAGAGAGAGAGAGAGAGAGAGAGAGAGAGAGAGAGAGAGAGAGAGAGAGAGAGAGAGAGAGAGAGAGAGAGAGAGAGGGAGGGAGGGAGGGAGGGAGGCCTGGTGGAGCTCGATTCTGTCCATTACTGAAGATGCTGAGCTTGATGAGAGCTCTAGAGGTTTGGGAATATGTGTCCACTGTGTGTGACTGACTAGACCAGCAAAGCTGAGGCTTGGGCCCCATCAGATCATAAAACTCAGCAAAAGGTACGGAGGGCGGAGGGAGCTGGCTTTGCCATTGGGAGCAGCAGTCCTGGCCAGTGGGGCAATGTGTGCTGAGCTTCTGGCCTCTTGAGTACAAACCTCTGAGAGTTCGTCCTCACCATGCCCTTGAGCTTGTGAGATTCATGGGATGTTCACACTCTCTGTTCACACTCTGCCCAAACCGCCAGACTCTGGACCTGCAAACCTTACACAGAACAGTGCCCAGGGTGAGATGCTGCTCCGGGTTGAGCCACGCCTGGCCTTCTCCAGCCCCTCTCTGCCCTTCAGACTGCTTGCCCCATCCGTGAGGTCTCTTGACTTTATGTCACACAGGAATCTGGGCCCCTTGAATGACACAAGACATATTCAGGGCACCTGGGGGGGGGGAAGAATCCTCAGGTGGTTTTTAGATGCATAGGGAGATTCTCAGGGCGTGTTTCCGAGCTCCCGTGGGAGAATTTCTTGGTTCTCTCCTTTGCCAATTGCACCTCCCTCGGTAGCTTGTGGAGGTGTGTAGGTGGACGGTGGAACTTACGTAGTTAGCGTTACAGTTGGTGCCAAGAGAATCCAGCGCAGGCCTCTCCTGTCTTTGCGGACGTTGCTTAAACTGTGGTTCCTGGAGCACGAAGCTCTCATCAGGACCGCCTCTAATTGCGCCTCCATGTTCTGGAATGGCAAAGGCGTCATGCTCAGTCACCCGGTGCTGTGCGTGCATCTTCCCTCTCACATAGGAGAAACCCACACTGAGCTCAGTGTCTGGCTCCCATCGTGATGTGGGCAGGTGGGAACAAGAGAGGTGGTGGTGGGGAGGAGCAAAGAGGAAGGACCAGAATTTGTTTCCTGGCACAGATAACGCCAGAACGAACCAGCCTTGTGGTCTCAGTGATCCTGAGTGACAACTCTCTTTTGCCCGGAGGCATGGATAACAGGCCACAGTGACCTTTGGATCCCTAAACATGCTGTTGGATGCCACAACCTACTGAGCATGATCGAAAAGCACCTATGCGTGGTACCAGCCTTACACGTGTTTCGTTATGTTCTGGAGACAATCGCCCTATCGCTGTCCGCTAACCTGAGCCACCCAGCTCAGTGGCCCAACACATCTGCACGTGTGCTCTACACCAGAGCCAGCTCAGACAGTCCCAGGACCAGAGGGTCTCGGTTTGAACTCTCTAGGGAGGTGGGACTTTCCCTCTGGGGGGAAATGCTGTTAAGAAGGGAGGCCACTGTGCCTACTGGCTTGGAATGTGCACAGGTATGGAATGGTATAGCAGGTATCACCCCTCTTATTAATAAGCTGTGCCTCTCAATGGTGATATATCTTTGAAAGAAATGTCTCATTTTTCTAGAATTTTTGTATTCTTTCCCTCTCCTTTTTGAGAGAACAGCCACTCTGGTCTCAAAATTACTACAGAGCTAAGGATAAATTCAAACTTCTCATTCTTCTGCCTCTACCTTCCAAGTACTGGATTACAGGCCTGGGTTGTTCTGGTCATTTTTTTTTTTTTTTTTTTGCTAGGGACCAGCCCTGGCTGGCTGAGGGTGGGGCTTGGAGCAGGTGGATGCAGGAGCAGCCAGACAAACAGTCCTCCTTTTGGTAAGCCCTAATGAAATTGTTTCTTCTCAAATGTTAGATGTGGGATATGATTCCCCCAAAAGGATTAGGAAAAGATGGTCCAGGAAGATTATTTCCAACAGAGCCTATAAACAAGCAGAATAGGGTATCAAAAGTTTTAATTGAGGCCATTGCAGAACAGCTGACCCTATAACCTGGAGGTCTGGTAGAGGTCTGATGGAGGAGGTCTGATGGAGGAGGTCTGATGGAGGTGGTCTGATGGAGGAGGTCTGATGGAGGTCTGATGGAGGTGGTCTGATGGAGGTCTGGTGGAGGAGGTCTGATGGAGGTCTGATGGAGGTCTGATGGAGATCTGATGTAGGAGGTCTGGTGGAGGTCTGATGGAGGAGGTCTGGTGGAGGTCTGGGTGGAGCAGTAGCCCCTAACCCAAGAAAAACATCCTGGCAACAGAAGCTCTAGTTCGAGAGCAGTTAGATGCAGGCCATATTGAACCTACCACAAGTCCTTGGAATACTCCAATTTTTATGATTAAGAAAATAAATCAGGAAGATGGAGATTGCTCCAGGACCTCAGAAAAATTTATCCAACTATGGAAACCATGGGGGCCCTTCAGCCTGGCCTCCCTTCTCCTGCTCTGTCCCCAAAGGCAGTAATATAATAGCTGTAGATTTGAAAGACTGTTTCTTCTTTCCTCAAATCCTCTGTCTCATGCTTGCTAATAACATTCATTAATGATCTAAAGTATATCTAAGTAATAAGTTCTAAGAAAGACTTGATTTTCTGCCTAACTGTCTTTCCGGGGAATTTTCATTAATTTCATTCTTGTTTGTACCGGATTTTGTGATCCCAGTTCTAGCTTTTGGAGAGAGGCCTTTAACAGTGAGAAATATAAGCGAAAGGTGTGTGACAAATTTTCACCAAGGGCAGTGGAGGGTCGGTCCAGGTCATCCGAGCACTGGAACACTGTCAAACAGTGCCTTTAGGATGTTTGGCACCGCCACATTTTATATGGTACAAAACCCAAGGCTTCATGCGTGCTAGGCTGAGCTGTGTCCCCAGTCCCCACTGTATGTGTTTCCAGAACACACCTGCCTGAAGGCTTTATTAACTTGAAATAAGCTACCTTCCCTTCCTGCCTGTTGCAATTGTAGAGATTTTGCAAAAACAGTCCAAATATCTCTTTCCTGAGTGATGAAACCTTCCCAGTTCTCAGACTCCAGATAGTATCCTCGGAGGCCACAAAGCTTACCTTGTCCAGGCACCACTGGGATTGGGAGTAACTAGATAGCAAAGCCCCCATTAATCTGTGGCATGTGCTGCGTTTTCGGTCGGCAGCGCCCCCCCCCCCAGTCTGACATAGAGCGCCTGTGGAGGTGGGTAGGTGGGATCCCGTGTTCCAATGTAAAGACCCTTTGCTGAGATGGGATGGACTCTGGTGGTGCCAAGTCAACAAGTATGGAACAGTTTGTGGAAGACCGTCCGAGAGAGTGTATGCAGACCTGATAAGTGCCGCCTGCACACACAGACTCTATGATCTCATGTGACAGCATAGCCCAGACGTTACGATTTAGGGCTGGCAGTGCTGGGGTTTGCCGGAAACCAGAAGATGTTTAGAATTGTGAAAAGCAACATTGAATCTTAAAAAAACAAACAAACCAGTTTCAACTGTCGAACATGAGCTTGAGGGCAGGCACTATCTGTGCCCGCGTGCTCTAAAATGTTCTGAAGCTGCCTTTGAGAAGGGCACAGCCAGCATTGCAATTCCGAGTCGGCGCGCTCTACCGTGCCACTTCCAGTCATGTCCAGCAGGGGGCACCCACCACTCAGAACTGTAACCTCCATTTCCTTCCAGTCCGGATGAAGAGAAACAAAGCAGATTACACCACAAGTTTGTTTTTAGGGCACGCGCTATACCTAGGGAGGCTCAATAACTTCGAAGCTAGTTAATGTGTATAATTTTACAGAAATGTGAGGGAGGGGTAGGCCAGACTTATCAGCTATAATTCTATAAAGATACTCCTGGATCAAATTAGAATGATCTACTTCCTTGTTTTGTTTTTGTTTTTTTTTGGGGGGGGGCGCTGTTGCCGACATTCAGGGAATTTAGAAGGCCTGGAGTCTCATAAAGCATTCTTGCTCTCGTGCTGTGCGGGCCGATTGTGTCCATAGACCGAGGGAGGCAGACACACCTGTATTTCCAGCTCTACCAGGGTCCTGTCTTCCCCTGCTACTGCCTGTCCGCAGAGCCAAGAACACAGAACAGGACATCACTAGCGATGCACAGAGCGCAGGTGCTCAACACAGACCCTTATGGGTGCTTTTTCAATATTTTCTGTGACTAAATGGGAAGCTGGCACAACGATCTCACGGGACCCACCGAGTCACAACAAGTACTGGAAAGCAACATCTTTGTGTCTTGGGAATGAATATCCCTTGGGCCGGCCCCTTTACCCCGACACCTGCGGCCAACATTCAGACCCGAGTGCCAGGCAGACAACAGCTCAGAAAGGGACAACCCTGTTCTTTATTGTCGGTATTTGTGCCCCAGAATAAATCTGAGACTTTTAAGGAAAAAGTCAACATTTTGCGAACTTGAAGCCAGTTACCGTGAACTTGATTTTTGCAATGTCCAACAACACAGAGTCTCTGTGACACGGTTGGGAATGGTGTCCCTGAAGTGACATTTTATGTTGTGTGTTTTAAGATGAGACCCACGTGTGATCTACACATTGGAGATGCGGAGAGCTTCTGGTAGGCGCGAAATGGCTTTTGGGTTTTAATGAACTACAGAACACAAGTGTGTGAGGACTGTTTCTGACTCTTCCACCACCCCCACATTCATCTGCTACCAAGCTGCTACAGATGGACTCCATGTCACATCGAAGAATTCCCATAATTCCACCTACTAGCCATGTGACTGCATGAATATCAATGGTTCTTAATATCAGTCTAAATATCTATGGTCCAAATGCAAGGGCACCTACATACATAAAAGAAACTTTACTAAAGCTCAAAGCACATGTTGTACCTCACACAATAATAGTGGGAGACTTCAACACCCCACTCTCCTCAATGGACAGATCATGGAAACACAAACTAAACAGAGTCACAGTGAAACTAATAGAAGTTATGGACCAAATGGATTTAACAGATATCTTTAGAACATTTCATCCTAAAACAAAAGACTTTCTCCAAAATTGAGCATATATTCAGTCTTAAAACAGGCCTCAACCACAAGAAAATTGAAATAATCCCATTTATCCTATCAGATCACCATGGACTAAGGCTGGCCTTCCCCCCYSCCCCCCCCCCAGACAGGGTTTCTCTGTGTAGCCCTGGCTGTCCTGGAACTCACTCTGTAGACCAGGCAGGCCAGGCCTCGAACTCAGAAATTCACCTGCCCCTGCCTCCCAAGTGCTGGGATTAAAGGCGTGTGTCACCACTGCCCGGCATAAGGCTTGCCTTTAATAGCAACAAAAACAACAGAAAGCCCACATACACATGGAAGCTGAAAAATGCCATACTCAATGACAACTTGATCAAGGAAGAAATAAAGAAAGAAATTAAAGGTCTTTTAGAATTTAATGAAAATGAAGGCACAACCTACACAGACTTAATGGGACACAGTGAAAGCAGTGCTGAGAGGAACACTCATAGCTCTGAGTGGCTCCAAAAAGAAACTGGAGAGAGCATACACCAGGAGCTTAACAGCTCACCTGAAAGCTCTAGAACCAAAAGAAGCAAATACACCCAAGAGGAGTAGATGTCAGGAAGTAAACTCAGGGCTGAAATCAACCAAGTAGAAACAAAGAGAACCATACAAAGAATCAACAAAACCAGGAGCTGGTTCTTTGAGAAAATCAACAAGATAGATAAACCCTTAGCCAGACTAAGCAGAGGGCACAGAGACAGTATCCAAATTAGCAAAATCAGAAATGAAAAGGGAGAATAACAACAGAAACTGAAGAAATTTAAAAAATCATCAGCTCCTAGTACAAAAGCCTATATTCAACCAAACTGGAAAATCTGGATGAAATGACAATTCTAGACAGATACCAAATACCAAAATTAAATCGGAATCAGATAAACCATCTAAACAGTCCCATAACCTCTACAGGAATAGAAGCAGACATTAAAAGTCTCCAAACCAAAAAAAGCCCAGGACCAAATGGTTTTAGTGCAGAATTCTATCAGACCTTCAAAGAAGACCTAATACCAATACTCTTGAAATTATTCCATAAATAGAAACAGAAGGAACACTACCAAAATCGTTCTATGAAGTCACTGTTATGTTGATACCAAAACCACATAAAGACCCAACAAAGAAAGAGAACTTCAGACCAATTTCTCCTATGAATATTGATGCAAAAATACTCAATAAAGTTCTTGCAAACCAAATCCAAGAACACATCAAAACGACCATTCACCATGATCAAGTAGGATTCATTCCAGGGATGCAGGGATAGTTCAATATACAGAAATCCATCAAGGTAACCACTACATAAACAAACTCAAAGGTCATTTCATTAGATGCTGAAAAATCATTTGACAAAATTCAACATTTCTTCATGTTAAAAGTCTAGGAAAGAACAGGAATTCAAGGCCCATACCTAAACATAGTAAAAACAATACAGAGCAAACCAGTAGCCAACATCAAATTAAATGGAGAAACTTGAAGCAATCCCACTAAAATCAGGGACTAGACAAGGCTGCCCCCTCTCTCCATATCTATTCAATATAGTACTTGAAGTTCTAGCTTGAGCAACTAGACAACAAAAGGAGGTCAAAAAGGGATACAAATTGGAAAGGAAGAAGTCAAAATATCAGATTTGCAGATGATATGATAGTGAACTTAAGTGACCCCAAAAATTCCACCAGAGAACTCCTATAGTTAATAAATAACTTCAGCAAGTTGGTCAGATATAAAATTAACTCAAACAAATCAGTAGCCTTTCTATATTCAAAGGATAAATGGGCTGAGAAAGAAATTAGGGAAATGACACCCTTTGCAATAGTTACAAACAATATAAAATATCTTGGTGTAACTCTAATCAAATAAGTGAAAGATCTGTACGACAAGAACATCAAGTCATTGAAAAAAGAAATTGAAGAAGGTTCCAGAAGATGGAAAGATCTCCCATGCTCATGGATTGGCAGGATTAATATAGTAAAAACTGGCCATCTTGCCAAAGTGATCTATGGATTCAGTGCAATCCCCATCAAAATCCCAACTCAATTCTTCACAGAGTTAGGAAGAGCAATTCTCAAATTCATCTGAAATAAAAAACCCAGGATAGCTAAAACTATTCTCAACAAAAAAGAACTTCTGGGGGAAATCAGTATCCTGGACCTCAAGCAGTACTGCAGAGCAATAGTGATAAAAACTGCTTGGTGTTAATACAGTGACAGGCAGGTAGATCAGTGGAATAGCATTGAAGACCCAGAAATGAACCCACACATCTATGGTCACTTGATCTTTGACAAAGGAGCTAAAACCATTCAGTGCAAAAAAGCCTTTTCAACAAATAGTGCTGGTTCAACTGTTGGTCAACACGTAGAAGAATGCAAATCGATCCACTCTTATCTCCCTGTACAAAGCTCAAATTCAAGTGGATCAAGGACCCCACATAAATACAGATACACTGAAACTAATAGAACAGAAACTGGGGAAGAGCCTTGAGCACATGGGCACAGGGGAAAATTTCCTGAACAGAACACCAATGCTCTAAGATCAAGGATTGACAAATGGGACCTCATAAAATTAAAAAGTTTCTGTAAGGCAAAGGACAATGTCAATAGGACAAACTAGCAACCAACAGACTGGGCAAAGATATTTACCAACTCTATATCTGACAGAGGGCTAATATCCAATATATACAAAGAACTCAAGAAGTTAGAATCCAGAGAACTAACTAATACCTTTAAAACTGGGGAACAGAGCTAAACAGAATTTTCAAGTAAGGAAACTCAAATGGCTGAGAAGCTCCTAAAGAAATGTATAACATCCTTAAACATCAGGGAAATGCAAATTAAAACAGCCCTGAGATTCCACCTCACACCAGTCAGAATGGCTAAGATCAAAAACTCAGGTGACAGTAGATGCTGGAGAGGATGTGGAGAAAGAGGAACACTCCACCACTGTTGGTGGGATTGCAAGCTGGTACAACCTCTCTGGAAATCAGTCTGGCAGTTCCTCAGAAAATTGGACATAGTACTACCTGAGGACCCAGCTAATCCACTCCTGGGCATATACGCAGAAGATGCTCCAACATGTAATAAGGACACATGCTCCACTATGTTCATAGCAGCCATATTGATAATAGTTAGAAGCTGGAAACAACCCAGATGTCCCTCAACAGAGGAATGGATACAGAAAAGATGGTATATTTACACAATGGAATACTACTCAGCTATTATAAACAGTGACTTCATGAAATTCTTAGGCAAATGGATGGAACTTGAAAATATCATCCTGAGTGAGGTACCTCAGTCACAAAAGAATACACACAGTATGTAGTCACCGATAAGTGGATATTAGCCCAAAAGTTTGGAATACCCAAGATTCAATTCACAGACCATATGAAGCCCAAGAAGAAGGAAGACCAATGTGTAGATGCTTCAGTGCTTCTTAGAAGGGGGAACAAAATAGTCACAGGAGGAAATATGGAGACAAAGTGTGGAGCAGAGACAGAAGGAAAGGCCATCCAGAGACTGCCCCACCTGGGGATCCATCCTATATACTGTCACCAAACATGGATGCTATTGTGGATGCCAGGAAATGCTTGCTGACAGGAGCCTGATATGGCTGCCTCCTGAGAGGCTCTCCCAGTGCCTGACAAATACAGTGTCAACTGGACAGATCCCCCCCCAGAGCTCCTGGGGACTGGACCACCAACCAAAGAGTACACATGGAAGCACCCATGGATCTGGCCACATATGTGGCAGAGAGTGGCCTTTTTGAACATCAGTGGGAGAAGAGGCCCTTGGGCCTAATGGTATTGGATGCCCCAGTTTAGGGGATTGCTAGGGTGGGAAGACAGGAGTGGGTGGGTGGGTGGGTGAGCACCCCCATAGAGGCAGGGGGAGGGGGTATGAGATAGAGGGTTTCCAAAGGGGAGACCTGGAAAGGGGAAAACATTTGAAATGTAAATAAAGAAAATATTCAATAAAAGTAATATTGATTCATAAAACCATATGGCCTGAGCCAGGGATGGCTCAGGAGGTCCAGTGATTGGTATAGAAGCCTGAGAACCTGAGTTTCGATCTCCTACACCCATGTAAATAAAGATGGTGTCACGGAATGTGCCTGCAAATCCAGCACAGGGAAAGTAGGGACAAGAGCTTCTCATGGTCTTGCTGTCGAGTCAGTCTAGCTGAAACCGTGAGCTTTGGGCTCAGAAGAGATACAGTCTCAAGAATAGGAGGTAGAGAGTTTCTGGTGTTTAAGATCTTTGTTACAAAGTTACTATCACTGAATGACTATCTCTAACAATGTAACCGAAAATGACCCCAAGGGCTTCTACGCCTTGTCCTTGTACACTCTCTTGAGACCAGTGTGCACAAGAAGCACACGCCTTCAGTTCTTTGTTCATGAATGAGGTGGAGCACGGATGATCTGCTTTGTGTGTGAGCCCATCCCCCTTACCCGGACATTTAATCAACAGCTCGGCTGGCAGGAAAGAGAAGTGTCTTGGTAATTGCTCTTGTGTATGTTTTCTGAAAGGTCCCCAAGACGACAACAGACTTGACCTGTGCGACCTAAAAGTAAGCTTAGACCGAACATGATGGCAAGTAACTGGGCGAGCCAGGGAAGCAAAAGCACGGGTTAGGTTCAGGCTGACCTGTTTGTGTTCAAAGGGGTAGAGTAATTCACAGCTGTATGGCTCAGATTTAACTTTGTTTTGTTTGTTTGTTTTTGCTTTTGTTTTGTGTTGTTTTTTATCCTCGATAACTACCAATGTCAGAGAAAGGTATTTTTCAAAAATCAGGAAAACTGTCTCACCAACCACTGTCAAAAATAAACTCATAATCGGGACAGTGGACAGATTCAGTGTCTTACAGCACGCGGACTGGCTGGCTTCGGAGGGAGGGAGGTGTTTGTTGTGTATTTGAGGGAGCTCATTTGTGCTTGATCATGCTCACACCCAGGTTGCAGTCTGGCCATGCAGTTGCCTGCTTCTTCCCCATCTTTCCCTGCTAACTGGCTGCACTTCTTTCTGCCGGATCGCTTGTCCAAGCTCGGCCAGGTCTCAGACATCCCTGCTTACTTCAGTGTTGTGACTTCTAACAATGTCAGAGGATGCTCCGGTGATACAAATATGGCTTGCATATCAGAAGCTATTCCAGCAATCTATAGCCACGCGAGTCAGCTTAACCACAGGCGCTGTGCTAGTGTAAAGAATTGTTCTGGTCCTGCCTTGATGGTGCCCAGCACATCACAGCTAGCCGTGCACACACAGCCAAGCATCTCTTCCAGCTTCCCGCTCACAGGCCCTTAACGTTGTCTGGATGGTGGCCCAGGTACCCTCGGCTGCTTCTACTGAGTCTCCGCTTATCTGGTTGCATCCATGGGGATTCGATTGTTTTGTCAGAGTAAGAAATTTACTCTGTAAGAAATTGTTTTTTTTGGGGGGGGATGACCCAGTGAACCCTGGTGTTGGCCATGGACATTGCATCTACATATATGAACCAGGACCTGTATCTATCTTAGGGTTCATCCTACCCAAAGGCTGGGGACCCTGACTACTGTTTTCTATTTGAACCTAGTTGGGAGATCATTTGGAGGTAGAAGCAGCATTTGTTAAGCCTGTAAAATGAAACAGGGAGTTTATAGAAGGAACCACAGCCTCTTCAACAGACTGGACAGATTTCCCTGTGGAGGGTTTCCATCCCAGAGTGAGGAGGACACAGGGTGGGGCGGGGTGGGAGGAGGGCAGCAGGAAGGAGGAGGAGGGAGGAGGAGGGCAGCAGGAAGGAAGAAAGAGGAGGGAGGAGGGAGGAGGAGGAGGGAGGAGGGAGAAGGAGGGAGGAGGAGAGGTGGCCTGGAGGAGGGCAGCAGGAAGGAAGAGGAGGGAGGAGGGAGGAGGAGGACGGAGGGAGGAGGAGGAGGGCAGCAGGAGTGGGAAGGAGGGCAGGAGGAGGACAGCAGGAAGAAAGGAGGAGGGAGGAGGAAGGAAGAGGGAGGAGGAGGGAGGAGGAGGGCAGCAGGAGTGGGAAGGAAGAGGAGGGAGGAGGAGGAGGGAGGAGGAAGGCATCAGGAGGGCAGGAGGAGGGCAGCCTCTCCTCATCCTGTCCCTCTCCTGCTCTTCCTTCTCTGCTTTATTCTCATTTGCATTTCACCTTGGTCTTCCTTCTTCCTCTGCTGGTTTTCTCTGTTCCACAGACAGCTCAGAGCTGGCCTGGCCCACTCTTTGGGACTTCTCATGGGGTTCCCGTCTTTAGCTAACTAAAATGGGGTTTCCCAGGCTGAAGCATTGAGCACTAAAGTGAGAAGCAGTGGGGGGCGGGGCGGGCGGTGCCTGCAGGGAGTGTCCAGCTCTGCCTCAGAGTCCCCTCCCTGCCTTCTCACCTGGGTGAGTTTGCAGAAGCCTGAAGTCTTTAACAGCAGCTCACCCCCTTGCGGGATGGAGAATCTATCCCTCTTTAATGATCAGCTTGTTAATGCAAACTCCGAAGAAGACTTGTCACTGCACTGTGCCTCGGCAGACAGGGATGGGGGGACGGCCATGGCTGTACTGGGGGTTCTGTAGTGCTTCCTCTCTCTGATGCTCAGGTACAAACAAACTGCTTGCATTTATTGGGTCTGTTGAAGTCATAGGCACTGACAGCTCTGAGCCCTCGAGGCACAAAGCACATTTTGTTGCTGTTTTGAGACAGGATCTCTCTACCTAGCCCTGGCTGATTGGAACAGACGTCTGGCTGCAAACTCAAGAGATCCACCCGCCACTGCCTCGTGTGTGTTGGGATTAAAGGTGGGCACCACTATAGTGGCCCAGCTTACACGGCACATTTTCTGTGGATCCTACAAGCCTCACCAATGACTTGGGGCTGTCACACAGCTTGAAAAGCATCCCACGGGACCAGCTCTCCCCAGCCTCACTCTCCAAAGTCAGACACAGCCCTCTGCCTACCCTGAAGTATCTCAGGCAGCTGCCACGGGACAGCATTTGTTGCATGGAAGAATTTCTGCGTAATTAATTAATGGCAGTCTGGAGGCCCCAGACCTGGTCACCAGTCAACTTTACAATCTCTTAATTAAATACACCAAGGAGAGTATAATAAATCACGGATGCAGAATTAGCAGATGTTGGCAAATTGGCGTACCATAGGAATCTACAAGGTGGACACTGTGATTTAGTGCTCGTTTCTTCCATTCTGTAGGTTCTGGGAGCTTCCATTGTCTCCCTGGGAGGCTGAACATATCATAAATAACATCCCACAAGCAAGCTCTAGGTTTGAAAGAGTAGCGTAGCTCTTGAGCTGAGCAGAGTTGGGCAAACACGTTGGCAGGGTGAGTTCTGACTCAGTTTTCCAGGTTAAATGGTTTTCCCCCAGGACCACAAGAAGGAAGCCAGTCGAAGATTCCTCTTCTGGAAGGGTTTCTGTTTTTCAGTTTTCCTTAGTGACCAGGGGTGGCCCTTTGTCCCTTGTGTTAGAGGATGACTAATTGAAGTCTTTCCAGGAACCCTTGTTTAGAACCTCAACCTAAGCCCTTTTGGGGATCAATTATAGAAAAACATATTATGACATCATTCCTCCTCCCCTATTTCTGATAGATCCCCTCATGTGATAGGTTTTTAATTATACAAATGTGTTATCAGTTTCACAGCGCATATGGAATTCGCATGCCCACTTTTTGTGTCTGGAGGTCTCTGGACCCTTTATGACCCATACTGTGCAGGATAAAGCCACTTCTCCTAACACGCTGCTGGCCCAGAAAGGTGCCGTAGCTACACCGTAATACAGTTTTTAGTGCACAGCCCGTTGTGTGATCCACACAAATGCTGCTGCAGTTAGGTTTGGAATTATACCAACCGCTCCTAAGTAAGTGCTGATGTGACTATGTAGGAAAGCTGGTGCTTGCATAGATGAGGGCAGAATATAGGGTGGAGGCTGGAGATGACTCAGTGGGTCAAGAGACCAGAGATCCAGCCTCTAGCACTCATGTAAAAGCTTAATAGAGAAGGGCAGGTCAATAGCCCCATGGTTGGGATGGTAAAGACAGACAGGTTTACTGGCCAGTGAGTCCCAGGTTCAACGAAAGACCCTGTCTCAAAAAACAAAACAAAACAAAACAAAACAAAACAAAACAAAACAAAATAGAAAAGAAAAGAAAGGGAAAAGAAAGAAAAGAAAGAAAGAAAGGAAGGAAGGAAGAGGCGGCAAGCAGTTGAGAAAGAAGGAAACACACCTGCACACAGGTGCACATACATACGTCGCAGTCACTTAGACATGCGACCCACTGAGAATATACTAATCCATCATGTGCTCCAGGGTTAATTATTTTTTCAACTGAGCTATGTTGTACCCAACCCAGGCAAGCTACACCCACCCAAGAGTGGGACTGGGGTTTCATTTTACTAAGTTTTATGCCATTTCTTTATACTGAAGTTTATGAGCCCTCACCCTATATAATTTTGCAGGAATGATATAATAGTTCCTCTTAAAAGATTTCTTTTATTCTCCTTAAATTGTAATTGAACATCAAAAGTCAGAACTGAAGGCAATTTTCAACGATGGAAACGAGCTTGCTGGTTTCAAATGAGGACACAATGAACATTTTATTCTGGTCTCTGGTTCCCAGATAGCTGGAATTTTTAAATGAACACTTACGTAAAGGAAGCTAAAATTCTAGGTTTCTGGTAATGCAGGTTTCCAGACTGTATGAGGAACCAGGCTTTACCAGATACCAGATCTGTGGACACCTTTAACTTGCTCTTCCTGGTTTCAGATGAGTGTGCAAGAGATAAGTGTTTGTAAATTTATAAGCCAGCATGCGGGACCCAGGCCCTTTGATTTGTCCATGGGCAGAGGGAGGAGAAGGCAGCTCTCACCTTGAAGGTATACAAGTTTGTTTATTCTGGAGGTAAATAGAAATGCCCACAGCCCTGGAAAATAGACTTCTGTTTCTCCAAATGCCATGATCTAGTGAGGTAGCGGTTTCATGGAGTTTTTATAAAAACGAACCAAGAGAGGCTGGCGAAGTTGGTCCGGTGGTCAAGAGCTCTGGCAGCCCTTGCAGACAGTCTGAGTTTGCTTCTCAGCCCCACATCGTAGCTCACAACCATCTGTACCTTCTGTTTCATGAGATCCAGTACCCTCCTCTAGTTCTTCAGGCACCAGGTACCCATGCGGTACAGGTATCCAGGTGAGAAATGCATGCAAGCACATAAAATAAAATTTAAAAAATGTTTAGAAACAAAGCAAAAATAATAAATGTACCAAGGCACCTTTTTAACACACGGGCAGAAAGTAGTCGGTAGGTTCCGGAAAGGTAGGGAGACCTCTTTAAGACATCTCAGATATGATCTGACAATGTGCATAGCTTTCTGGGTGGTGAGAAAAACAGTGTTCTGCTGGGTGATGGTACACGCCTTTAGTCCCAGCAGTCAGGAGGCAGATGCAGGCAGATCTCTGTGAGTTCAAGGCCAGCCTGGTCTATAGAGCAAATTCTAGGATAGCCAGGGCTACACAGGAAAAGCTTGTCTCAGGGGGGAGGGTGAGATAGGAAAACCACTGCTCCGCATAGACGTCCCAGAGGATTTACCTATTGTTCACAAAGCCGTGTGGTCCCGTCCAGAAGACGCCAATCAATGACTATTTAGAGAGCTAAAGATGACCCAGGACAATCTGGCCCTGGACTTGGGACACTCCAAATTCTGCATGATCACCGAGGGTCTAGTCTTTCGATCAGCCTTGCAGAAGGTTCAGTGGAAGGCTTGGCTTCTTCCCAGAACGTTCACTGGTAGTTCCTGCAGACAAGCCATCTCCTGCCTGGAAGAAGCAGTTTGTTTTCCTGCTGAGAATCTCTGCTGGCCGCAGGTCCTGTACGGCTTTCCAGGGCTGCCTCCTGACACGGTGAGCCTGTCCAGCCCAGTTCACTTAAATCACTCCTGCAGCCCCTCAGCGACAGGCTCAGCCTCATGCATAGGTAGTCAGTGTATAGCCAACTCTCTCAGTATCAAACTGTCGAAGTATCAAAATTCTCCAGAATGAAATTCGCTCGTCTGTCAATTAGGTTCTCGTAGATAATGGAGAGTTAGCTATACATTGTGTCTAGGTGAAAGGTGGGTTTATTTTAAGTATTTTACATGTACGTGTTTAGGTGTCAGATGATGGCTAGAGAACAGTGAATATCGATGATCGAACCAATATTTCTTGAAAGGACATAAAAGCCCTGCCCTTCCCGTTGTTGCCTCCAATCTGCTGACAGAGCGTCTATGCACACAGTCCGTCAGGTCCCTCATTCAGTCCGTGCTGTATTCTGTTTACAAGTTTGACTTAGGGTCAGCTGCAGTTATTTTCGCCCTCAGTAAACGCTGACCACATTCAGCCAATGTCACTGTGGTGAAGCGCTCACCTGCCTCAGACTCTGCAAGGAGGAGGAGGAGGAGGAGGAGGAGGCCTGGGGGGCCTTTCTCTAAAGTGAGCATGCGCAGATCCTCTCCGAGGCTCATTTTAACTCGCTTGGAGAGTTTAAGTGCTGGCTTGCCAGAGCCTGCTGCAAGGCAGCTGGATTTAAATATGAATGCCCCACGTCTTCGGTCTAGGCAAAGACTCCTTGGTGGTAGTAATTACAGAGCCACGGAGGGATTCTGGTGGGTACATTTGTGGCATTAAGTGGCTCATTTAAAGGAACTCTTGCCTCCGCAGGAGGGATGAAAATAAAGAGATCAAGGTTGTCATCGCTGACTCTGAATTACCTGCCTTTGTCTGTTTGATTGATTGTGACAATCAACGTTTATATATAAAAAAAAAAAGTATAACGTTCTTTCTCAAGGTTCGCTCGTTGGGAAGGACAAGTGCAGGAGGATTTTGTTTGTATCAAGTTACTGAGGACGTGTAATTACAGAAGGAAAGAGACCTCTGTCACTTACCCAAGTTCACTTTTGTAAGTGCACCAGTAAAATGCTAATTGCACACTTTTTCTCCCAATAGTTGCTATTCGCAAAGTAGTCGCAGGCGCTGGGGAGTCCCGAGGAGCAGCAGTGCCCTCACCAATCTGGGTTGATAACTCACAATGCTTGTGGTGTAACTTACATCCTATTCATGGTATAAATAACGCACCCACTGGGCTGCCCTTTCCATCAGACCAGCAAGGTGTTGGAGCTGAGGTGGCACCTCTGGGGCCAGATAGTACATTTATCCTTTGGCTTCATATTCTCCTTGGGCAAGAATATTGCTGTCTTTAAGGGGCGAGTGCCCTGCAGCCAGCTTGCCTACAGTCAGGGCTATTGTGAGCCCTGAAGGCATTAAGGTGACAACATCACACTGCTTTACCAGTTGAATGTGCAGGTGGAGGGTAGTACCCCAGCCCAGGGCATCCCCTCTGCCCGCAGTCAGTCAGGGTTTGGACACTGGAAGAGTTGCGTATACACTTCATGATGGACTGAAGCCAATAGGGAAGGCTGAAGGCAGGAGGACCAGCCCAGGCCAACGAAGAGTCCATTCCTGTGCCTTGGGAGTGGTGGGCCCATGTACTTGGGTATGAGGAGCTGCATCTTACAGAGGAGAGGATGGGGCGAGGGACTCCTCTCTGCTCTGTGCTCTCTTCACGTCAACGTGCTGATTTTCACTAGTGAGCTAGAAACAAAATTAGACTTGGCAGTGTCGACAACCCCAAACCGAGAACGCCCAAACGTTAATCCGAGGAGCAGCCATTCAAAGTCCACAGATTAAAGGACTCGACTAGCACCTACCATCTGCAGGGTATCATGCAAGAGATTCCAACCACGCAAATGTGGCTTTCCATATGACTCAAGATTGTATGGAACTACACGTGTGTAATGATAGCGTGAATCATACAGCAGGAGAATAGGGACAGATGCTTGCCAAGATGAGTTTTAAAGGCGTGTTTCAAATGGGTACTCTCCCCCCAGGGCGGTGGTAGGGAATCCCATGTGGGAGCCAAGAGAGCGTATGTACATTTGAACCAACAGATATTTTAATGCTGTCTTTGTATAGTTTCTAATGTTAATGTCTATTTTCTAATGCATATGACATGCTGTTATTAGGTTGCTGCTTTCTTTTGTGTATACCTTACTAAAAAGTACGCAGCAAACTGTGAAGTATTAACTTTATTTTGCTGATTGGCAGAGGCCATTTGACATCATTTGTCGTACACTTTCCTATGCTGGGACAGCATGTGTGAAACTATGGACCTCCCAGCGTCTCCCCGCATCGATCTCTTGCTGTGTGGTTGACTGATGAGATTTATTCAGAGCAGCCGGCACCTTCAGTTGGCGTAGCCGTGGTCAACTGCTGTTCTCACGTGGACAGCTGCTTTCTCTAACAATAGTAAAGAAGAAAACGGTTGTCAAGGAAAAGAATAAGCAAGTTATGTTTTAGGAAAAGATAGATATGCTCTGGGATGCAGAGAGAGGACATTTCTGCAAAATGTTCAAGACTTAGCCCTTCTTGTGCTTCTACCATTTAAAGCCTAAGATAACACAACCAACTCAAACATGGTGATTGCTCCCTTTTGGAGGTTGGTGGTAGCATGGAGATGGTATGTTTGGAAAGGAAGGTGAGAATAGAGATAGGGATGGAGGTGAGGATAGAGATGGGGATGGAGGCGAGGATGGAGATGGGGATGGAGGTGAGGATAGAGATGGGGATGGAGGTAAGGATAGAGATGGGGATGGAGGTGAGGATGGAGATGGGGATGGAGGTGAGGATAGAGATGGGGATGGAGGTGAGGATAGAGATGGGGATGGAGGTGAGGATAGAGATGGGGATGGAGGTGAGGACAGAGATCGGGATGGAGGTGAGGATGGAGATGGGGATGGAGGTGAGGATAGAGATGGGGATGGAGGTGAGGATAGAGATCGGGATGGAGGTGAGGATAGAGATGGGGATGGAGGTGAGGATAGAGATGGGGATGGAGGTGAGGATGGAGATGGGGATGGAGGTGAGGATAGAGATGGGGATAGTGGTGACAGACATGGGGTTGAGGATGGACATAATAGAAATAAAGATGGAGATTAGTTAAAAAAGGATGATATGGTGAAGATGGCAGCAAGGATAGGGATTGCCTCATGGAGAGAGCATGCAGACCATGAGAGGGGAGAAGCTTTAAAAAGGGAGTCTGAGCTAGCCCGAGGAGCCCTGTGCTATCTTTGACTGGACCCAGGGTCCACTCAGTTTTCCAGAATCAGTTCTTTATAAAACTTGGAAACCCCAAATCTCTAGAAGTCGGGTAGGTCTTGTGTGGTTAGTCAGTCCACTGTGTTAGTCAGGGTTGGAAGAGGTCTGTGTACTCCCAGGTTTTGTGTGTTTCCTCTTGGTGAAATGTCTTCTTTTCAGAGTCTTGACCACTCATAGGAAGGAACATTCGCCGTCAGCTTCTCGGTAAAAGTCGGAGGAACATGGCAGCTGCAGTGGAGCGCCTCGTGGAAGACACCGTGCTGCTGTGGTGATTATGATTCTTTGAGTTCCTCTGTTGAAAGGCGCTATTTAAAGCACAAAGTACTTTTGCATATTAACTCATGATTCCAGTGACACCCTTGTAGGGAAGGTAGGTGGCAAAGTGACTCATTCAAGGTCACATTAGTTAGACAGCAGAGAGAGTTTGGCAGGAGGAAGAAGAGTTTCCGGAGTTTTCAAAAGTATTCTTTTAATTAAACCTGTCTTGTTCCGGGGTGGGAAGCTACAGGTCCCTTTTAGCTGCCAGGAGGGTTCTTCTTGTCTGCGGAATCTGAGACTTCAAAGGAGAGAAGCATTATCTTGGAGGTGCAGGGGTTAGCTGGCAGTCACATGGTCCCGTCAGGAACCCCGGGAAGGCATTCTGAACAGAGCAAGAGCTGGTCTTGATTTTGGGAACCCTGGACAGCAAAGAATAAACCCCAGACAGGCTTTCTCTCCATGCCAGTCACTGAAAGTCCTGGAAGAACCCTCCCGCCAACAGGGTTTATAGAACAGCAGGTTCTTGGAAACAAGAAACAAAGTTAAAAAAAAAAAAAAGAGTGTTAACCTGTCTCCCCCGTGTTAGTACTCGGTAGTGGGTGTGTCACAGTGAACCATTATTGCCTCAGGGAGCACAGGCAGGGGAAGGGATGGCAGCAGGTGCAGCCCCATGGCTCTACCTAAATGCCACTCCATATGACAGCCTCTCAGGACCTTAAGTGGCCCGGGGTGCTGTCTGGTCCTCATCTATCTACTTAGAGCACTGGGTTTTATGACCCCACAGAAGCATCTGATGATGCCCACAGAAGGGTGGGCATTAAAAGCCACAGTGGTTCTCCTTGCTTATGCAGCCCCAAAGCCTCCCCAGTCCCTCGGTGTGAAGCAAACGCTTTGTGACAGTGTCCTATGAGGGGAGGAGGCTGGGGCAATGAGACCTGACCGAGGAGAGGAAAGGGTCAGGCCACTAGTGCAGGGAGTTGCAAGTGTGAGTCCTGCTGGTGCCGCCCACCAAGGGAAGGCCGGTAAGGATGGAAAGGGATGCAGCCAGCCTGGGGTCAGCAGGACTTGGTTTACTCTGGATGCCCAAGTGCAGGGAACAGGGACTGGGGGGGGGGATGTAGAGGATCCAGTGGGGGAGGGGGTAAGAGAGCCCTGAGTTCCTCCCTCTTCGGTAAAGAGGACCATGTCACTCAGCCTTGGTGAGTGACTTCTGAGACCCATCAGTCTCAGGCTGGCTTCATGCTGGGAGCATGGCTGGATCCCAGGCCTGCAATGGGACTCAGTTTACTGTAGAAATTCTCAGTAGAGATTATTGCTTATTGTCAATTTTGATGTTGTTTTTTTATATTTGATAGGTTTTCTTCTTTTGGGTTTGATGACTGAAGGTTACTATCTTGCTTTTTCCAGAGTGTAGTTTCCCTCCTTGTATTGGTGATTTCCCCCTATTATCCTTTGTAGGGCTGGGTTTGTGGAAAGATATTGTGTAAATTTGGTTTTGTCATRGAATATCTTGGTTTCTCCCTCTATGGCGATTGAGAGTTTTTCTGGGTATAGTAGTTTTGGGTGGCATTTATGTTCTCTCAGAGTCTGCATTAGATCTGCCCAGGATCTTCTAGCTTTCATGGTCTTGGGTGAGAAGTCTGGTGTAATTCTGATAGGTCTTCCTTTATATGTTACTTGGCCTTTTTCTCTTACTGCTTTTAATATTCTTTCTTTGTTTAGTACATTTGGGGTTTTGATTATTATGTGACAGGAGGTATTTCTGTTCTGGTCCAGTCTGTTTGGAGTTCTGTAGGCTTCTTGTATATTCATGGGCATCTCTCTCTTTTGGTTGGGGGGAAGTTTTCTTCCATAATTTTGTTGAAGATATTTGCTGGCCCTTTAAGTAGTAAATCTTAACTCTCTTCTATACCTATAATCCTTAGGTTTGGTCTTCTCATTGTGTCCTGGAGTTCCTGAATGTTTTGGGTTACGAGCTTTTTGCATTTTGCATTTTCTTTAATTATTGAGTCCATGGTTCCTATGGTATCTTCAGCATCTGAGATTCTTTCTTCTATCTCTTGTATTCTGTTGTTGATGTTTGCATCTATGGCCCCTGATTTTTTCTGGAGTGGGATGTGGCTTCCCTGTCCCTTTATGACTCTCTCTGGGGCTCCAAGAGCGTTTGGCACTGGGGCAGGAGCTACATGGACAATTGGGTGTTTGAGTACCTTGGCAGGACATGTGGATGCCCTGCAACAAGGAACCCACTATCTCTGCCCACCCTTGCTCTCCCCTGTCCTCCTGCCCTCCCCCTGCTATCCCCCTGCTCTCCCCTCCCCTCTCTTTGCCCTCCCTCTCCTTCCCTCTGCTGTCCCTCTATTCTCTCTCACCCTCTCCCTGCCCTCCTCCTCCCTGCCCTCCTCCTCCCCTCCCCTCCCCTGCCCTCCTCCTGCCCTCCTCCTGCCCTCCCCTGATCTCCCACTGCCCTCCTCCTGAGAACAGGTCTGAGTTTCTTGTTAAATTGTGCCAGTGTCCTCTGAGTGCTAGGCTCTGAGTCCCCATGTCACCCTCATACCTGAACTGTGCTGTTCCCTGCTTCATAGAGGAGGAAAGGAAGGTCCTAGGGGCCGTCCAAGCTCTCTGTGGGAGGGAAGACCTAAAGTTAGGGTTCATTTCCCACCTCCAGAGATACCAAAATGCTCTTCCAGGGACACTGCTTGAGCTAAACCATGGCCCCAGACACCACAGTTGCCATGAACTGGAGGAAGGGAAGGGGAAATCTATAAATGGGTCTGCATTTCTTTGGTGCTGATGGAAATGTCTAGAATTGGATAGTGGCAGTTGCACTGTCTTGCAAGTTTACTGAGAACTGCCAGATTGCACGTATCAAGGGACGGACGTCATGGGATATGAGTTACATCTCAATTAAAAAAAAAAACTGGAAAAATGGGATGTCAAAAAGAAAACAAACTGTCTGGCATAAAGAATAACAAAGGTTTAAAAAAAAAAAAAGCAAAACAAACCTCTTAGAAAACCCTAGTTTATATTCACCATTTCCTGGCTTAATTTCATTCTGGCCAAAGGCATTCCGTGAGTGTGGGCTTCTCGATGACTATAGGAAATGACAAATGGCGTGGTATGATTTTAAAGTGAAATGTTATTCTCCCAAAGGGCTTGAGGGAGGTTGTAAATTGTGGGAAGAGAACAGAATTGCTCTCTGATGTTGCCGGAGACCTGCAATTACAGTGGGCGCAGATACAGCCCAGCTCGTGGGCAGAGGGCGGCCGGTATGTTTGCCAAATCTTTAGCCTCTCATTTCTCCATGAGTTGTGGGTAAAGCACCGCTTTTAAACATGAGGCACACGTAAGGTGCATAGAACAGGTGGGTCCCTCGGAGGAATCTGAGGTCTCTCTAGCTAACATCGTGCACCATTAGGGAGACACCCACGTCCCTCCCTCTTCTTACATGGAAATACAGTCTGACAGCTGGTGTTTGTGTACATCGCCCAAGAAAAGACATGGGCAAAAGAGTTTAAACATAGAACCAGTATCAAATGTGGGACCTCGAGGGAAGGAATGTTTGAAAGCCTAGAAAGAAAAACAATCAGTAAAAGGAAGAGGTACAGAGTAAAAATTAAGCGGTTGCATTTTGCCGGCCACGTGACGTGGGTTGCGCCAGCAGTAGTGTCTGGGCTGCAGATGGGATATGCAGATGCGATATGCAGATGCGATATGCAGATGAGATATGCAGATGAGATACATCAGGAGGGTCAAGTCTTGCTCTTCTTTGTTGGGCTTTATTTCTCCAGCCCCTAGTTTTCCTGTGTGGCGTTTGTGTTACCCTCAGGCTTTGGAAGAGTTGAGCACCTTGGGAAAGAAGTGCCTGTGGTCTTGGATCCCCCAGACCACTGCCTCCTCCAAACTCCGCTAAAGCACTGGTTCTGAGGACCGAGCAAAGGTTCTAACCTGGGCCGGTGGTGCCGGTGACGGCACACCCACCTGGACGGTAACCAGGACACAAGCTGGCACCGACTTTAAGTTAACTGCAAAGTAATAAAAATGTCAGAGTGCCCAGAAATGGGAACATTGCAGCCAAGCCAAGCCTGCAGGGCGGGGTGGCCGAGCATCCACGGGCTGCCCTGGAGACCCCACTCCTCACTTCTGATGCTCACGGAAGTGCTGGGGAGGACGAATGTCAACTCAGACAGGTCGGAGTATCACAGGAGGGGCCGGGGCAGTGCCGACTAGCCGCGCTAAGAGGTGTGCTTAAGGTGGGTTATTTAAGCGACTTCTGTGTAAAAGGCTTAGTCCGTGAAGTGTTTTCCTGCCAAGCATGAGGACATGAGTCTGGTCACTCGGATCCCAGTAAGAGGAAGCTGGGTGTGGCGCGACACACTTGAAATCCTGCCAGAGTTTCAGGCTAACAAGAGACACGGTCTCGAAAAAAAAAAAAAATCAAAGTGGATGCTACCTGAGCAATGACAGCTGAGGTTTTCTGGTGTGCATGAGTATGCACACACACACACACACACACACACACACACACACAGACATACACACATACACCATCTATATATGAAAGGATACATATGTATACATACACACACATGCATACACAGACATGGGCACTTGTACACATGGACATGACACACATGCACATACATACATGTACTTGAATGCATACATATGGGCACTTGTACACACAAACATGCATAATATACACATACACATACATATATATATACACATACATGTACACAGATGGGCACTTGTACACACAAACATGACACACATATACATACATGTACTTGCATGCACACACAGGGCACTTATATGCACAAATGTGCATACATATACAAATATACACATATACATACATGTACACAGATGGGCACTTGCACATACAAACATGGCATACATATACATACACATATGTGCATACATGCACATGGGCACTTGTACACACAAACATGCATATGCAGACTACACATACCTATACCTATACATACATGTACACAGATGGGCATTTACACACACTAACATGCATGCACATGCAGTAAATATAAATCAGGATGACTTCTGGGTAGGGCTACGCCGCCCGAGCAGGGAGTGGCCTCTGGGTCCTTGGATGACCTGCAGTGCTCTCCGGTCCAGGAACCTCAGCAGCAAGAGTAACAATAGCCACAGAAATGCAGCCAGCACCTCACAGGGGCCAAGTGGGGACGGAGCGGATGTGGCGGCAGTGTGACAAGATGGACACTTCCCCTAATAGAGAGGCGGCCACAACTGCCGTGACCGGGCAGTGTGACCAGCTGTGGGGAAGGCCTGAGTCAGGCCGTATGAAATAGCTCAGAATGGGCTGATGTGACTCTACCAGGATTTACTTCTAACCATACTGAGCAGCGGAAGGGCTGGGTTATTTTTTTGGCATGGAAAGTTGTATCGTGGGGCCATCAAGTAGTCCTTGTCAATGGAAGCCCTCCTGTCTCTGTCTCAAGCTCGATGCTGCCCTGCCTTTCTTCTTCTGTATCTGCCCCACTCCGCCCTGTGGAATCTCTCTTCCTCCTCCTGGGTGCTCTTGTCTGATCAGGTCACCCTTCTGGGTGGGCACAGCCTCAAGGGGCTCAGGTCTCCAGGCCCCCAGCCAGAGCAGCTGGTGACCTTCTGTCCAAGAACAAGGACAGCAATGCCATTACCTTCCCTACAGTGTGGCCACAGGGTACAGGGTCTGGATACCCAGGAAGGCTTTTGGACTGGGACCCCCTCACCCCAAGCTGGGTGTAGCTCAGATAATGACACCCTCCTAACCTGCTCCAGAACATTTGGGGGGAGGATCTGAGCCAAGCGCAAAGACAAACAACAGCCCCAGTCCTAATATCATTTGATTTTGTCGAAAGCAAATCAAGGACGCCGACTATCAGCAGGTGGTGCAGCCGTGCCTGATGTCCACCAGATGACGTCAGAACCTTGCGTCCCGTGTAGACTTTGGGCTAATGGACACCCAGCTTGCCTCATGCATGTAGGATAAAGCGTTCTGCCTACAATGTGCAGACAGACACATTATAGGGCCCTCTGCTGAATTAGCTGGCTCTGGTTGGCCATCAGAGTTGCCAGGCACACAGGCCCTCTAATGTTCCAAGACTTACTGGCCAAATGGAATCTTAAAAAGTATGTGTGTCACCTGGCCCTTATGTTTAGGGGGATATTGAGCTAGAAGCTGGTTGGTGTCTTGGGCCATGTATGGATACATGGATGTAGAGAAGAGACAGTTCCCTTGACTCCTGGCAGTACCCTGGGTCACCAGGCCCCCAGAGCCTCCCTTTCCTTTATCTAGGGGGCAGCATAGCCCTTCCTCACATGGAGACCTCAGGGGACTTTGAATAGTTTACATCTGGGCTCTGCAGTCCCCTGGCCTGGTGGATCCCTGTCTGCGACCGCCATTCGGCAAGGGCATTGAGCACCACACAATACACAGAGACATTGTCTCAGGTTTCTTCAAAGATAACTTGAATTTTGTGGCTTAACACCCTGGGAGCGAAACCCAAAACTGTGGAGATAGCGACAGAAAGTCAGCGGAGGGTTATGCGGCTAAAGAGAGAGAGAGAGAGAGAGAGAGAGAGAGAGAGAGAGAGAGAGAGAGAGAGAGAGAGAGAGAGAGAGAGAGAGAGAGGGGACGGATGTGATTCATGATTGGAAATCAGCGACTGGACGCACTTGCCGTGGCGTGCTGCGGGGCTAACAGGTTAGGGCGCGTAAGGAATCGTGTCCGTGGTGACTGGCACACAGCTGCACAGCCTTGAAGCCACGAGTGGACAGCACAGGCAATGCCTAGCACTTCCCGCCTCGGCAGTCAGTGCTCTGCAGAAGACGTCCAGAAGACACGAAGAGCACAGATAGCTGTCAATCCCATCTCCAATAGTCCAGCCTGGAGACCCTGGAACAGCCCGTTACATATGAGACCTGCCTCACCTCAGTTAGGCGATGCACCCTTCGTTGCTATCCCTCCCCATTTCCTCACTGTGGCTGTCCAAGGAGGAACGAAGAAGGTGTCTGGAGGGACGGTGAGTCTGCAAAGATCAGGAAAGGCAGAGCTGGAGGCTGGGCTGGGGCCAGAGAACCAGGCTCCTCCCACCAACCAGGCTCCTTTACACCAACTAGGCTCCTCCCACAAACCAGGCTCCTCCCACCAACCAGGCTCCTCCCACAAACCAAGTGCTAATACAGCGGAGCAAGAAAAGTCACCAACACAGCCTTTATAAGGGAATAGAGGAAACTAAATCCACTTCCGCAAACAGTCACAAGTGTGGGTGAAGGAAGGGTGCCTTTGCACCAGGGTTCCCTCCTCTGTCAGGCTAGGAGGTTGAGCCAGGCCAGTTGCTTGGCTCTCCTCTCACTTGTTTGCCCACTTGGCAGCTAAAACACCCTGGAAGATGATCGTTTTCCATTTGGGTTTAACAATGATGACAGTTGCTCGCACTGTAAGGCCAGTTTCCGAGATTCATCGGAAGTATAGATGCCACTGCTGCTGCTGGCACACGCGGCTTGCGTGAGCTCCCGTGCTTTCAATTCACTGAGGTCTCCCGGCTTCCCGTTGGCACTTCCTGTAGGTCCTTTCTCTTGTTTTGTTTCAGTTGTTTGCTTGTGTCTTAAGTGAAGCAACCAAATGGGGCCACCTTGGCGAGTGGGAGWGGGAGTGGGAGGAAGGGCCGCTCTGAGGCAAGCAAGAAGGATGGAGTAAGTAATGTCAGCAAGTATGGGCCGGGCCAGAGAGCGGGGCAAGGAGGTCATTTTAGTGAGAAAACGATTTCAGCAAAATCGGAGAAGCCAGAAACTGATAGCAAATGTACTCAGGTACAGATAAGATGCCATCGTGTGTATAACCCGTTCTTCCCTAGCGATGGGGCAGCGATGAATTGAAATCAAGAATCCTGTGGCATGTTGGCTTAGAGTCCTTTGGGTATATGCCCGGCAGAGCCACATGGTGGCTCTAGTTTTAATTTTTTGAGGAAGCCCTGTTCTGATTTTTCGCAATAGTTTACACCCACCACCAACAGTGCATAAAAATCCCCCCATCCTACCCAACATTTGGTGTCATTTTGGTAACAGCCATTCTGCCTAGGGGTCCGGGTACTCAGTGTACCTTTAATTTGCACCCCTTCCCCTCCCCCATGGGTTTTGTCCTGCAGACAAATCATGTGAATTTCTTCTCAGGTTTACTAAGTAATGATCCCATCCCCCACCCCCACCCTGTGCCTTGGGATATTTGTCAACAAGAAACGTACTCATTTTTCTGTTTATATTTCACACCACATCTCATTCAATAAATTGCAGAGGCCTTGCAAGTGTGAAGATTTCAGTTCCAGCTCCAGCATCCTTGTAAAAATGTCGGGGTGGGCATGGTGATGTGTACTTGTAAGCCCAACCCTAAGAAGGTGAAGATAAAGGATCTTTGAGCTCACTAGCTGGCCAGCTTGGCTTACTTGAAAAGCTCTGGGCCAATGAGAGAACACTATCTTAAAAAGGGGGGGAGTGGGTAGGTGGGTGGGGGAGCACCCTCATAGAAGCAGGGTAAGGGGGAATGGGATAAGGGGTTTGCAAGGGGATAACATTTTAAATGGAAATAAATAAAAAAATATTTTCTAATTGAAGTTATCCCTATATCTTAAAAAAAAAGATAGCCAATGTCTGAGGAATGGCATTTATGCAAAGTAGTTAGTTCTCTGACCTCCGTGTGCACTTCTGTGCACGTGCACACATGTGAACACGCGCCCATGAGCACACATGGATACACACATGCTCTTGAAGAACAGCATGTGCTTTTGATGCAGTGCTGGGCTCGGGGCCAGCCATGGAGGTGTCTTCTCGGCTAGCCTGACCATTCCAGATGCAACTCGACACCCTCATCAATAATTTGGATCATTCCCCTTCTGCAAGGGGCTAGTCCAAGAGGGGACTCAGGTGTACAGACTCAAACCGCTCCACAGGGGAGCCGTAGCGTCATTCCACCAGAGGGAGCTGAGAGGATTCCTCCCTCTAAGCGGATGGAGGGTTGGGATTTCTAGTTAATCTTAAAAGTTGGGATGGGGTTCAGGGGGCCAAACTTTCGTTGGGAAGTGAGGTACCTGGGACCTAGAAATTTAGGTTGGTAAAGAACAATAGAGTTTAAGGATATTTTATCAATCCGTGAATCAGGAAGCAAAGCCTGTGAAGAAGATTAGGAGAAGTCGGTTTTCAAAAGCCAGTGTGGTGAGGACCAATAGCGCTCGGCAGCCCTGGGCTCGCAGGGAATGAGAAGCCGCCCAAGGCTGGTCCCTCGGGAGCTGGTTAACACTGACTTTATTTCTTTTAATTAGTTATGACTGTAAGATTTGGGGACTTTTGAGAATAATAAGCATTTTTCTTATAATCATTCGTTTTTAAGGGGATGCACCAGTAAGAATGGCGTCAAGGGGCCCAGGAGCTGGGTCCGGTGCTTGCTCCACAAGCTTGAGGGACCTTAGCATCCATTTAATGTGGGGCAGGGCTGTGGTGACCAGGCGGTCTAGGCAAAATGGTGAATTCCAGGTTGAGCAAGGGACCCTGTCTCTAAACATGAGTGGAGAATGTTTGGGGAAGGCATCCTGATGTTAGCCTCTGGCCTCCACCATGTCTACACTGGTGAATGTTTTTGTGGGTGGGTTTGCATGTATACATATGCACACACATACACACATGCACAAAGAGACAGAGACACAGAGATAGAGAGACAGAGAGATCACTCGGTAAAGAGATAACAGGACAAAAAGCTGGTCGCTGCTACTCGCAAACTTGGGATGGACGATACTCAGGCCTCCAGAGGTGGTGGTTGTAGGGCAGACAGTGTGTCTCGTCCCACTCCTGAAGACCAACCTTCATAGGATTTCCACAACAAGGACTAGAGGGTCCCCGTGGTCCCTCAGGCCTCTGAGAAGAGTCTTCTTACTCTTAGATCTAAGAGGGAGGACCTCGGTCTACATTCTGGGCAGGATACGTTTCTTCTCTGTCCTTCGTGGTCACCCAGATGGTCCTAGGAGCCCAGCAGAAGTTCTTGGAGACTAAATATAAGGGACGTGTCCTGAAACACCCGGCATTAGCTTTCCCTGCTTCAAATGTCAACGAACCGCAGTGCTGCTGGCCTGGTTCAGTTGATCTAAACTGGGGCACGGGGACCACACAGCTTGAGGCCCACTTGCCCGAGTGATGGCTAAAGGCAGGCCTCCAGTGCCCCGCCCCTTCCTGTGCAATTAGAAGCCACTTTCCCTTGAGCCACAAAGAGGCCTCACTTGGCAACGCAGATCAGGTTTGTTACCCGGAACAGCACGCCACGCCCATCAGAGCTTTAGGACCAATCAGAGTCCTCCCTGTGGCAGAAAGGGGTGGGAACACAGGGGGCTGATTTACCTCTCTCATTACGGAAAAGATATCCTGTCGCTGTATGCAACTGTGCTCAAAAAGTTGCACTGGTGATGACGACGAGGTCGCTTTAAGAATTACTTTCTTATTTTGTGTGTAGGCTTATTGCCTGAACGTATGTCTCGGGCACCGCCTGTATGCAATGTCCAAAGAGACCGGAAGAGGGCATTGGATCCCTGGAGTTAAAGCTGAGTGCTGGGGACCTAACCTGGGTCCCCTGGAAGAGCCGCATGCGCTCTCAACCGATGAGCCTTTGGTTCTCTAGTTTTTTACGTTGCTTTTTAAAAAGTCTATAAGAAACTCACTAAGCTGTCCTGAAACCGCTACCAAACTTCCACAAAATAATGGGTGGTATCAACTGCTTTGTGGGCTGATGTGTTTGCCAGAGGGTCTGGGCCAGGTTGCCACCTGTAAGCACGTGCTGTTAGGAAAGGCTTGAACGAGAGAGGCCATGTTGAGATAAACATGGATAGATGCGTGAGCGAAATGTGTTCCTAATCTTTGCATTCATGATTTCCGTAAATTACATTTACAGTTGTCTCCAGCTAAAACCCTCTCAACCCTCCGGCTATCCCACTTAACAGCTCTTTGAACTTTCTCTGCTCTCTGGTGTTTTGAGATGAGAACGTTTTCTGTTGCAAATAGTTGGTTTTGCTTTCTCTCCCCCAGTGGTTCTCTTCGGAAGAGACGTCTGAAAACTGGATGAATACCACAAATCATATTTTAATGAAAAAAAAAACCTATTTTAAGTGAAGGCATCTGTGGTTTGTTTTATAAACACCTGACGGGAGCCAGGCACTTTCTGCATAATGTTTCCTGTTTTCCCCTGAAGGGTTTTCCGTTGTCCCCTGAAGGAGGCATTTAAGTGACCCTCTAGGAGATGAAGTAACTTCCTACAGGTTTTAAGCACTGACACAGCAGAACCATGAGTTTTCTTCAAGTACTGAGGCATCCAAACCCTCAGGACTTTAAACTAAAAACCGACAAGCAATTCTAATGTGGTGGTATTGTCATGTAGGAGTCAGGACGTGCTGGTCTACACACAGTTTTCAATCATTCGCACTTAAATCAGGACTGGGGAGTTCAGTTGGAGATTTGACTGACTTTAGACTCAGACCCATCGGATGTCAGGTCAGGCGTTGTGAGTCCATCCTATGCAGCTGTGGTTTCGAGACTCCACCTCCGCAGAACAAGGTCACCACCTCTGATGACAGGGTAGCAAGAAAACCCAGGCACTCAGCTGCTTCAGCCAACTGATGGAATCTTTAAACTGTCAAAATATAATTGGTGCATTAAAACACGTTGGCACCTTTTAAACTTTGTCCTCCCTGCTAAAAGAATGACACCTTCTCTTCTTCTGCCTTATCACAATTAGCAGTAATTAAAATATCAAATGTTTCACCGTTGAGGTGATTTTTTTCTTCTTCTTTTTTCTCTATTGTCAAGATAATGACTTTCAGTTTTGCTCTGAAGGGGCAAAAGGAAGGAAGGAAGGAACAGGCTGACAGGAGGTGTTCAAGGGAAATTCATTGTGAGAGCGTTGCTATCTGAGGCTAATTCAACATGATTTCTGAGTCATTAGTCCGAGAATCCAGGTCAGGCTTCTAGTGAGACTCTGAAGTTTATGAGTCGCAATTAGTTGCTGCTAGTTGGTGTTCTTCTTTTCGTTGTCGGGGACAGAGAACAAGTAGAAGCCCCCACTCTTCTATAGAACTGCGCTGAGCAGATGTCTGCTTCCCAGCTCAGTTCTGAGTCCCTGTTACTGCATGCCTCTGTCCACTTGAGATGCATGCCTCTGAGGAAGAAGAGAGATTTGTGAGTTTGTATTTTGATCTGCTCAGCACCTACTGACTTCTTTTAGTGAATGTTGACTGAGCGATTCCTACTGCTAGATTTTCTGTTAGGCCTGCTCTTCCTGGACATAAGACCTCTGCACCATGCTAAAGGTAGCACTTAGCAGGGGAGACGCTGGGACCCAATTGTATTTTTCTGAAACAAAACTTGAATAAGCATAGCAGGAATGTTTTGATTGTGTACATGCATGTTCACACACACACACACACACACACACACACACACAAGAAGTGCATATCTGTATATGTGGCTTCTGCAATGGAAAATTGTTTGTAGAAATTTCCATTTCACCCGTTTTTAAGCAGACGGACCACAGCCTCAAACCTGCAGTGGGAGGGAAAGGCTGACTGTCTGCAGTTCTTTCTTCCACCCCAGTGAGGGTGCCCCACCTGTGTGAGAGTCCCAGGGAAGGAAAGAAAGGACCAGAGCTGAATGGGGTACCTCTCCATGCCTGAGACACTGGATTCTTTTAAAAAATATTTTCCAAGGCTCTGTTCCTCACCCATAAAGACCCGGCCTCTCCCTGTGGGGCTTATGGTGAGGGAGGAATGCAGACTCTGAACAGAAGGAGAACTAATCAAAAGAATGTCACTCCTGGCCTCCCTGGAGATGGTGGGTTCCCAATTAGCCCAGCTCTGCAGAATCAGCAGGACAGGGAGCCCTTCTGATCTTCTCACGACAGCCTTGCCTGACGAGGCCAGATACTCCCCTTTCATCTGTGTTAATATCATTTGGGGGCTGGCTGGCGTTATTGCAAAAAGCCATAATTCAATAGACTTCCTGAAAGTTGGGCGACAGCTTTAGGAGTCAGGGCAGGCCTGGGATTTGTTTCCTGGGCGACAATCTAATATGCATAGTTTTTAATTATGTATTCTCCCTCTATCATTAAGTAATTCTGCCCCCCCCCAAAGCTACATGCAAGATTCCATTCTGTATGGAAACCCTTTCTATCAATATCTTTATAAGCATTAGGCTTCAAGAGACTCTGCTCTGAGAAAGAGCCACATAGCCTTGGCTGCTTTTCAACCATTAAGAACTAGAATAGACACATCAAGCTACATGTGATCAATATTTGGTTTAAGTTGCCTAACACTTAATAAATAGCTTTATCGGCATCTTGGAATGATCTCTGAGATTAAAATATTGACAACGCAATTAATTTGAGTTGAGTCGGATGGAATATTAAAACATATTGATTCTAAATTACGAATAGCTTGGTCGTTCTCCACAAACTGACTGTGAAGAAAACACTCATAACTCATTGAACTCAGTGAAACTGAGCTGGTGCCTAACGAGAGCTTTTGCTCCTGCCAACCAGTGTTCATGGTCCTGGAGGGTACTCTGTGCTACCAGAGGAGGCGGCAAAAACCAACCCACCTACAAAGCCTTCAATCTACAATGGTCACCTAGCTGCAAGGTATGCTGTCAAAATTAGCGGCAGAAAGGTGGGTGTAACCACCCACTGTCTGACTGGATTTAAGGATCACTCCATGAGTTGGAACCCATGCCTGGCACTGCTCAGGTGGCCAAGAACCCAAGATAGGTCAGGGACCTAGGGGAAATTTAAATACTGCTACTCAGCTAAAAGAACGTGGCAATGAAATGACTCCTAATGACTTTCTGGTGCACTCATAGAGCAGTGTCTTGCTCATCCATCATCAGAGGAGCTCCCTCTGGTGGGAGATGCAAATAAGTACTGAGACCCACAACAGGACAATGTGCAGAGAGTCAGAGACCTTGGAACACTCTGTCTTAAATGGGATGTCTCTATCAAATCCCTCCTGTTGGGGCTCAGGAAACCCTGCAGAAGAGGAGGAGGAAGACTGTAAGAGCCAGAGGAAAGAAGTCCTTCCTAACACAGTAGGACCAACGCCGACATGAACTCACAGAGACTGTGGCAAAGTGTCTACATGGGTCTTAGCCAGATGGGCCTCAGCTCCGGGAGAGGAAGTGGACATGAGCCCCATCCCTAACCCAGAAGCTATCTCCAACTGTTTGCAAAGGGAAAATTAACGTTTTTCCAATGGAGTGTCACTAGATACACAAACCACACTGAAGGGCAGCCCTATGCCAAACCATAAATGGCCGACGCAAAACTAACTCGGTGATATTTGTGGAGATTCCTTGTCTCATAGTGACGTGTCTGGGAATTACTTTTCTGACTTTTCTTTCTCTTTGTTTACAGGTCTTTTGCATAGATGTGATACTGTCTGGCGTTATGTCTCTGTGGGATATCTGGATGTGCAAACATACGCCTCTGTGCTTATATTTGTGTCTTGTGCTTCTTCTTTGGCTCTTTTTTCTTCCGTTGGTTTGTCTCATCCTGTATCCGTTTGTTTTTAATGTTATTTCATTATCGTGTTTTAGACGTCTGTCTGTATTCTAAATGAGAGAGAAAGAAAAGGTGCAGATCCGTGTGGGTGGGGAGTTGGGGAGGATCTGGGAGGAAATGTATGAAAAAAATCTATTTCCAAAAATTAAAAAAAGAGAGATTACATATCCATAAAAGACACCAGACAAAATAAAGCCTTGTGATAAATAAGTAAATTATGACTAGCCTCTGTTAAATTTATTTTCTCTGCTTGTCAGTTGTTAACATCTTTCAATATTGTAAGGTTATTAAATGTGCTCCAAAGTATTGATAGACATATATTCAAGAAAAACATCCATATATGTAAAATAAAAACAAAATAAGTTCTCTGCCAAGTTTAATGACTAATTTACACATGAAGGACTTAAGGCATAAAACAGAAAGTATAAAGGTGGCTCTCTGTGTTGCTTAGAAGACTGTTAAACACAGGCTAGAAAATATGTCCAGAACTACAGCATTCCCAGTACCTGGGAATATGGGGACCTCTGCCTGCCCATCCTCAGTCATTCAGCCCCCCTGAGATCCCAGGGTACTATGGTGGCCACCACACTGAGAGATCCCAGAGCCTAAAACACATAAGGTTTCAGTCCGGGACTGGGTTGTGTGGAGCAGAGTCACATGCTTCTTGGGGTGCATGCAGAGGGGTAGCCTGCTCTGCCTTGTGTGAGGATAAGACAAGGAGAGTGGTCAGTTCAACAACCAACAGATGGAGCAGATGCTTGAGTAGGTTAAGGAGACTGTGGTACCCTGGAGCCCAAGGATGCTGGCGGGGTGTGGAAGCATCTCCAAGGGGTGGCAGGTGGAGGGTGGGTCCCACGTGATAGGTCTGTGCATCAGGTGACCGTATGGGATGAGGCCTGGGGTTGCAAGGCAATAGCCAATGGGACTGACATTGGGCATCTGAGTTTTATATTCTTAAAAGATCAAGACATGCTTAGGTAGACGTGATGGGACTTGGTGGCAGTGGAATGTGGAGAGAGAGGCCTCTGCTGGGACATATGGGAGGTTTGCGGCTCTGAGTCTATGGCGTCTGCAGGCCGCTTCGTCGTCGTTGGACAGGGAGCTCTGTTTCAGGTGATCGAAGCTCTATAAAGGGTAGGGTAGAAAGACTCACGGGGCTTTCAGACTTGTGTCAAGCTCATTACTCAGCCTCTCTCCTTTTATGCGCAGCCTGGTGTATTTTAAACCTGGAAACAAAGACATGGCAAGATTAAACTTTTCTCGAGAGTCTGATTTTGAAGTACATATCAACTAGACATGAATCTATGACTGCTAACGTGAGCAGGATTGAAGTCTCTTTCCTGGCCACTTAGGAAGACATGGCCCCTACTTCTACAGTAGAGGTGTTCACCCCCCATCTCCAGCAATCGTGAAGTTTGAATTCTTGCTTGATCTCTTCTCCCCACAAATATGTCCCCTTCTGCTTTCATGTCACATGTATTCCATGATCCTGGGTCTTCCTGCCTTACCTCTACCTCCATTCTTCCCCACACACAGACACAGACAGACAGACAGACAGACAGACAGACAGACAGACACACACACACACACACACACACACACACACACACACACATGCACGCGCACACACACCTTTCTTATTTATCTTAATATATAGTTCCATGTATTTCCTGTAAAAATCCTATCACTTAATTTCTCTTTGTGACTGAATAAAATTCCATTGTGTGGTGAACACGTGGGCTTGTTCTGTTTCTCAGCTGTAGTATTTCAACTCTAATCTAAAATCAAACCCGATAGATTTTTCTCTTTCATTTTCTACATACCTGTTTACTTATGTTTGAATTTAAAGACTTTAATTTTGACTTTCTTCCCAGTGCCCCAGTGAGAAGCCCCTCATTTCACCCTGTAATTTCACCCTGTAACCAGCCATCCTGGGTGGGACTCACACCACCCATGCCTTGTCAGTAAGCACCAGTTGAGAGATACTCCTAAGCCCTAAGCCGCTTCGAGGTAGATTGGGTCGGATGGGCATGACCTTTGATTCATCCTGCGCTTCTCTGCATAGACTAGCAGTTGGTGCATTGACTCATGCTATGATTTCCTCATAACTATGTGAGAAAGACATCATACACCCACGGTCTCACCTATGCCTTGCTGCCTGTCTAGAAACCAACCATCTGACCCTGCATAGGGATAGATACCGTGTTTTCTGTGAGGTCTTCCTGGGGATGCTGTGGTCTATGTGGGGGTGTCTCTGACTGGACACCCCACTTGCCCCTTCAGAGGACTACTGTTCCTAGCCTGCTACTCTCCTTGCTGCCAGCCTGTGGGCTTAATGGGAGAACCTCTACCCTGTCATTATGGTGCTCCACTCAGGGGTGGGTGCTTCACCTTCCTAAGCCAATAGATGTCTTCCCATCATGGGTCTCCCCAGAAGGCCCATCTTTGATGGCTGAAGGTGTCACCTCTAAACTGTAGATGTATTTGCAAGCCTGGATGCCCTTTCATGCAGAAGCTCTACTTTACTGAGAGGAGGATGCCCCCATGAAGCAGAGAAGCAAGGAAGGAGATGGGACAGCGCGCCCCTAGGTGTTGTGCTCCTGGTTCCCATTCTTCTGCCCAAGTTTCCTTATGTAGAATTTGTTCTTCTGTGGGAACAACAGCTCAGGGTGTTGAGTGGTATGACATCGAGGTGCTGCCTCAAGTGGTCTCAAGCTATGATTGGGGTCAGGCACTCCCACAGGACCAGGCCTTACACTTGTGGACTGTAGCAGGCAAGGGGACAGAGAGGGACGGGCTGAATATAAGAGATGAGGAAAGCAAAGACCTTTGGGTGTTTTCCAGGATAGATTCCCAAGCATATCCTTACCCATTAGTCATGACCGATTTTATCATCAGCCCTCTAGACCTCTTTTCCTATACTATGGTATCAAATTAAACCATTCTGTTTGAGATGGAGATTTCAAAACCTTCCTAATAATGCCTGATTCGGAGAAAAAAAAGTATCGTGCCTGCCATGCGCTGTGGTGAAACCCCAGGAAGGCAGTTTGTGGTGGTGTTGGTTTTGCTGCTAGGAACCACATGGCTCATGACATACCCTGATTGACAGACAGGCTGTGGTTTGAAATGCTGAGCACAGGGCGCTGGCCTGGCAGGAAACGAAAGGAATCTTCTCTTGGCGGTCGGTTGTATCCATTTCTGCATGTAGCTGATTCCTTTGTCAGAGCAGACAAAGAGAGACACAATCGGGAGCAGGCTTTAAGCTCTCAGTATCCGTTTAGAATTGGAGCATGGATAGTGTGATTCATTCAGTTTTCTGGTGCCAGGATCGTTTGCCAGTAAGCACAATGAGCCTCGATCTTTGATTTGTCCTCGGCTGTGCAATGCCAGGCGTGTGGGGACACAGACTGGGCAGAGAGCTGATGCTGCAGTCAGGCGACACAGTGACGACTCACTGGTCCAGGAAATTGCAGAGGTCTGTCTACCTTCCTTATTGGCTTCTGTCTGTCAAACATTGCACTGTTGTTTGTCCTCCTGCAATCACTGTCCAGATGGGTCTGGTTAGAGTTAACACCAAGTCAAGGCTTCTGCTCATACAAAGAGAGATTCTAGGATTTGATTTTTTTTTTTTTTTTTACTTCATTGTGTTCCTATTGCGAATTTCAAACAGACAGACATTTACAATCCTAAGAATGTGGGAGCATGGTAAAAAACCATTATGAAATAATTTATTGAAAACAAATGAGTCCTTGTGTTCTCCATAGGGCCCACAATTTGGCTTTAGGATGGAGCCTTTAACACATTTATGAATCATGATCTAGGTGGGTTCTTATATTTTTATTGGATTTGCAAGTGAGGTACGGGGTGGACCTGTAGCTCAGGAATGGGTAGAGCATTCCCCCACATCTTACATTTTGTACAAAATATGAATTGCTTCCTAAGCTTGGGAACCTTGTGCTGCCTCCCTGGGTCTGTCCTTCCTTGGACCCCAGTTACATGCCTTCAGGTCCATAGTGTCCTGCCTCATGTGTCTGCAAGCTCAAACTTCCGTGTATTTTGGAAGGCGGTTGATGTATGTGTCATAGCACCCTCCACACTCGACTCAATTCCACCCTCTTGACTGAACCTCCACACCCAAGGCTACATAGCCTTGACAGTGCTCACCACACCGCCAGGAATTCACAGAAGCAACAGCCATCACCTTCACTGATCTAATGTTTCCAAACGCTGTCCCAGGAACTCTTTTTTTTTACCACTGCCAATGAAATAAGTTTTAGAAATACAAATTAAAGCTGGGCATGGTGACATACTCCTGAATCCCAGCATCCCAAGGCAGGAGGATGAGGGCAGCTTGGGGGTACTTAGCTAGGCCTTATCAAAAAGAAAAAAAGAAAAGCAAAGGTAAAAAGTGCAGAAGCAACTTGAGTGAACCTCCTGTGATCTACCATAAGACTTCCTGTGGACTTTACATGTTAGGCTTGGCACCATTTATATTCTCTCCCATCTTTAGGACTTATGGGTTATGTTGTAATCCTTTACTATATGAAAGTTACATTTAACAGAGACTTTCTGTTTTATTTGTTATCTTGTAGCAAATATCTTAGGTCCAGGTGTTCCCTTCCATCTGTCTACGCTGTTACCCTGACTGTGGAGTAGATGGTACCTGAGGCACAGCCGCTCTCAATAGCCTTGCTAGGACTTGGGGTGAGAGGGGGACCACACGGAAGTCCCTCAGCATCTTCCTTCCCTTTTCTCCCTCGTTGGAAGACTCCTTAGGTCCCGTACAGATGAGAGGAGCTGATAGCCGTGTTTTCTGTATCCACTCTGCGTCAAGAGGAAGCTCTACCATGATAGATTAGATCTTGAAAACCTCCCACAGGCCTATGTGCTGAAGGCTAGTGCCCCAGGGCCTAGCTACATGGGAAACAGGGTAGAGAGAGGTCTTTAGGAGGATGGGCTAGGAGGAGTCCTTAGGTATTTAAGGCCATGTCCTCTATGGGGACCTGGAGACCCCAGCTCTTCCATCTTCTCTGTTTGCTTCTTAGCTTCCTGACTTGGGAGGGGTGTACCCTGCTTCCATAGTGCTATCCAGCGCCTCAGCAGGAGCCTGAAGCAATAGGTTCACCTCACTGTGGATCTGAGGGCTCCAAAACAAACCATCTTCCTCACAGGCTCATAATATACACTATTGCTACTTTGTTTCCAACCCAATTCCCCCGGTAAAAGAAATCTCAACTCAATCAGGAACAATACAAGCTATAAGCCTAGATTGGGCAGATCTCCCACTCCACTACTCTGTTCCCATCTATATCATCCCATATAACTTGCGGTATCTCCAGGCCACGAGCTTCTCTCTCGGCAGACTCTCCTTGGGATCTGGATCCCTCTTAGCCCCTCTCTGTCCTGTTGATCCCCCGTGGCTCCTCCCCTAAATTCTCAGCTCCTCCCCCTTCCTCCTCCCCAATCATTGGCTCAAGCCTTTATTTGAAAAGTTAAGGTGGGGAGAAGGTTCACAAGGCAACTCCTCATCTGCAGCCCCTCTGAGGAATGAAATTAACATTCAAATACAAGCCCAGGGCTAGCCGCAACAATACACTATGGAGATGAAATAGCCCTCCTGGGTTCCAGATGCTTACATATGCTTACCTCTCCTATGTGCACAGAACTAACCCAGCATCCAGGCTTCCTTCAAAATACACACTGAACAAGCGTGAAACATTACAAAACACCAAACAACCACAACCACAACCACAACCACAAGGAAACAGGGCTAGGTTACTTTCCCATCACTGTGGTTAACATATTGGACAAAAGCAACATACAAGAGACACGCTTAATTTTGGCTCACAATACAACCATCAGGGGGAAGAAGTCACGGCAGCAGGAGCTAGAGGCAGCGGGGCCCATGGCATCTGCAGTCTAGAAGATGACAACTGTCCTAGCTTTACTTCTGTTGTTATGATCAGAACCCTGGCAAAAAGCTACTGTCAGGAGGGGAAGAGTCCCTTCTGCTCGCGATTCCTGGTCACAGCCCACCACTGTGGAAAAGTCAAGGCAGAGATGTGAGGAGTCTAGTCATACCCAAGGTCAGGAGCATAAAGGATGAACGCTTTCTCTGCTCTTATGTGATTCAGAACCCCAAACCAAGAAATGGTACCGCCCATGTTTAGTCTGGGTCTTCCCTCGTCGGTTAACATAATTAAGACAATCTCCCACAGATGTGGCCATCCCAACCCGATCTAGACAGTCCCTCAAGGAGAGTCTCTTCCCAGGTGATTCTATATAGTTTCTAGTTGACAATTAAAAGTGCCGTTACGGTGATGACCACTTGTATACAGCTCATTTTTTCCTGTTCTATGTGATCCAGGATCCTAGCCTAGGGATTGGTGCTGCTCACAGTAGGCAGACCTTCCAGCCTCAATTAACCTACAGAAAGAATCCTACGTAGATATGCCCAGAGGCCTGTCTCCTAATCGATCCTAGGTCTCATCACATTGACAACCATCACATATCACCTGTTTAAACTTGTAATCATGTTAATAAGAACCAAGGTCACCTCCTTTCTAGGCTCATCTAACCAGAGACAGAGGTGTGACTCCAAGGTGTGACTACTGCCTTTACCCTTTGGGCCATTCTTCCCAGGCTGTACCAGAGACCAGAAGGTGAGTGTGGCGTGCCCACCCCGCCTCCTGACACCGACACTGCCTTCTTCCTGCTCAGGAACATCATTGCTTTATGGCTTCTCTTGGCAAGACTCCTAGTCCTCTACATTTTAAGCAGATTACATTTTAAGTCATAGGGCTTAGAAACTGTGTGGCTTAGAGGACACTGGATGATCCAGGGACTTCTGCTCCACAACCCTGATCTAATGTCCCATTCCTTCTCCCTCCAGACATACTAGCAGATATGGGACAAAGGTTGTTCAGTGTCCTGGCCTTTTTATTTAACTCCTGATTTGGAGACCACAGTGCTTTCTTTGTAGAGAGCTACTTGGAATGTAGACATGAATGCAAGATCAACAAGTTCTCCCCTATCAAGAGTGATGCTTGTAGAAATGCACAATTTTAAACATTTTTTTAATTTGAGTTCTTAATGCATTTTACCATGTGCTTATTAATTATGGTAGTTTCCTTAAGCTTCACTGAAACAATCCAAACTTCTGAAACTCTACTATCTACATAAAAGATAGCTTCTCTCTTAATCGGCTTCAGCCTTGTGTTCTACAACCAGTACTTGTCTGCGTACAAGTGCTAGCTTCTCTATTTTGCCTAGAGCTGTGGAACAGTTAGTTAGTTAGTGCTGRGACTTCTTGGTTTGCTTTTCCCTTAGAACCTTCCATATTCTTTGCTTAGCCACTTTATAGAAGTTACTCAAACTACTTGCCTTTGAATAATGGTACCGGCAATTAGAAATAATATAGTTTTCCATGCTGAATATATTATCCTTCCGAAAATATTGATCTGGCACCTACTGCCTATCTCATACAACGAGGAATGCGTGACATATTTATAGATGACCAATTTCCCCCAAGAAACTTGACGTTGCCTAAAATAATGGAATTGGATCATTACATCTAAAACTCATTATTGTAAGGGAAAAATGAAAAGGAAACAAATAAATGGAAGAGGCTGAGGGGAGCCATCTGTATCAATGGTTTTGATAAGGAGTTGCCTGTAGTGAGTAGTCCTCCCCGCCCCCAGCAGGGGGATGGAGAGCCACGGCAGGTTAGTTAGCCCCATGACTAAGAAACCAGTATGTGGGGCTCGAGAGATGGCTCAGCGGTTAAGAGCACTGACTGCTTTTCCAAAGGTCCTGAATTCAAATCCCAGCAGCCACGTGGTGGCTCACAACCATCTGTGGTGAGATCTGACTCCCTCTTCTGGAGTGTCTGAAGACAGCTACAATGTAATCACATATAATAAATAAATACATACATACATACATACATACATACATAAAAAAGAAACACAGTAATTTGTACTCATCTTTGAGCAGCAGGAAGCAGAGGGGTAGGGGAACTCCCCTGAGAACTCAGAGAGCAGCTTTCTCAAGTGATGGGTTGGCTAGGTGGGGCTTGGGGAGCATGGCGAGGTGGTCAGAAAGAGAGGGCACATCTGAGCCTCACCCAGGCCAGCCTGGCTGAAGTTTCCTGGTGCAGAGGGGGAAGGAAGTGCAGTGTGCAATAGTTAGGCACCTCCCTCCTAAGCAGTTTGGATTTGGGCTTCTACGTTAGTGTAGGGATGCCAAGATGGTGCGAGGAAGAACAGGCTGGAGCCAAAAGGCCAGCTACCTGATAGCTATAGTTGGAGTGTCTGCAGGAACTAGTCCTGTGCAGACTGGGGGTTCAGTCTCCTCAGAGCCGTGCAACAAACAGGGAGCCCTGGATTGTGAAGGGAAGAGAAAATCTCACGAAGAGATGATCATAGGGAAAGGTGCCTCTGCCGGTAGATGGACAGACAGACAAAGGTTTTCCTGTTGGAGATGACAGGCTTGGGGTCAACCTTCCTGCACCAATGATTGGGGCCACTTGTGATATTGGGCACGTTTTAGAAATAGTTGACCTGGAAAGACATTGTAGCTAGCTAATGAGCATCAAGTGTCCCAGGCATTTGGGATATGCATGAGACAGGAAGAAAAAAAGCACGTCGTGAGGAAGGGAAGCCTTATCTTGGGCACGAGATGCACTCATGACCGGTTCAACCAGCAAGCCAGGCTCAGCCGGCCTGGCCCAACCGGCAAGCCTTGTCCAAGCGCGGCAAGACCTCGGGCATTTCTTCTGAACAAAAATAAAAGCAGAATTGTCAGCAGGACAGTGCCTGCGAGAGTCGGACAGGGATCTCAGACTTGAGTCCAGTTCTCCCCATCTGCCAGAATTTCTTGTTTTTTTAAAATAGAGAGTTTAAGGGGCCATCCAGTTCACCTCTCCTGAACCACCTGTCTTGCCAAGTCTTGAGCCAGAGAACATTGGTGTGGAAAACTCCATTCCTAGGGTGCTGGTGACAGGCACTCCCTGGTCCTAGCAAGGAGCCCCCAGAGAACCCAAGAGCAAGGCTGCCTGCCAAGCAGCCTCTGTGTTCTGCCAACATGCTGTCTGACAGTGCTCATGGCGCATTTATCATCCAAGGGAAACCTCAAGCCTGGCTTTGTAGCGTTTGGGAGGTAGTGCTTTGGACTTCTGGCTTAGATGGAGAATTATTTCATATGCAGCAGTTTGTGGAGGGCCCTGGTTCTCCTGTCTCAGGCTTGATACCAATAGACACCCAACTGTGGGTTTTGCCAGCTGGTAGGGCTTTGTAGAGCCTGACAGTTTGGCCCTCTTTCCCTACAAATGTTAAAAAGTTTGTGGTCGTCCTCCATCAGGGTCTATCTGTGGGATCTGTTCATAAGGTGAGCCTTCACCAAGCTTTGGGAGTCAGCTGTAGTGCGAAGCCCTGCATATGCCCGTCAGAAAACTCCCAGGGCTCTGTGGGAGCCTGCAAGCTAGAGAAAGGATATTTTCACCAGCTGTGTGGTGTGACAGGGAGGGATCTCGGGAGAAAGGCGCTAGGAGAATATCTCAGGGTCCACAGCCGAGGTTCTTGCAAAGGGCTGTGTGTGCAGTGTCTGGCAGAGATGACCAGTCTTGGGCCTTTCAAATGTAGAGCTCAGCTTCAAAAACTCTGCAAGCAGGGGTGCTGTGGGGGCGCTAGAAAGGCATTCAGCAGCACAGTGACTCCTTCATGCTGCCATCAAGGTGGAGGATTGTCTGGATGGTGTGGGGAGGCAGCACAGCCACAATGGGGCCTCTTCTCGGTGTGTATCAGGGCTGCACACAGTGTGGCAGAGCGGCGGGGGTAGGGGAGGTGGGCAGAGCTGCAGGGTAAGGAGAGCGGCGCAGGGCTTTATGGGTAAGGGGAACTGGGCAGCCTCTATCCGCTTCCTCAGTGAAAAAATGAAACAGAATTTTCTCAAGGACACGACCTGTGAGCTATGAACTTGTGTGCTGCAGTTCTGGAATAAATTTGACACATGCCGGGAACTTTTGCTTCATGTATGTCCGTGCTAGACTTCAGGATGCCCGGCGGCTGTTAGGCGTGATTGTGCTTGACGTTGGGCTCCCGCTTGATCCCGAAGCCTCTCAGCAGGCTTCGTGTCGCCATTTCCAGCGATCTATCAGAATATTAGCAGTGCTAACGTCTCCCCTTCCTGTGGAGGAGGCGTGTGAGCCTGCCATTCCAACCGAAAGCCTTCATCATCGCTGATGAAGAGGGCATTTCAAACACGTGAGCGCCGTGGCATCAATCAATTCACCCAAGTGGTGGCTCCCTGTTTTGATCGCCTTGGGCAGGTCTCTGAGAGGCTTTCTCCCGTGATGTGAGGCATGAGCGGAGTGCCTGTGCTCTAGAGCATGCGCAGAGACAACTTCCCAAACTGTAAGTTGTGGGGCGCTCACGGTTGTTCGCCACTGGGGAGCCTGGTCCCAGGGGCAGAGGAGGGCTGAAGCCGAGGGAACAGACCTCTGCCAGGTCCGGGCTCTCGATCCTCCCGGCCACATGTCACCTGTAGGGTCACCTCAGGAGCAAAGTTGATCGTTGGCTATTTCGCTCAGGGACTCGGACCAGGAGAAGGGAAGCCGTCTCAGCAAATAGCGTGACTTCAGAAGGCTGTCACCAACGGCAGGTGTGAACAGGCACAGTTCGTGGAGTGGGAAGGCGCAAGGCCGGTGGCCACGGTCAGCAGTCCCTTCAAAGATCTGACATGAAGATCTGTTCAGCGACAGCCCCAAAGCAAGAGGAGAAACAAAGGAAGAACGGAAGGGACCCAGGAAGGTGGCTGCATAGACAGGCCCTGACTGGTCTCCCCTGAATCCTTCATGAACACCCGAAACAGGAACACTCATGTAAGACCCTCCAGTGGAAATAGTCAGTGCCTGGCATCTGGGCACACTGGATGTAACAGTGGAAACAGGGACATGGCTTGGGCATGCAAGGAAACAGGCTCAAGGCATGTCCCGCTCCAGAAAGGGTTAAACCAAGCCAAACCCAGAACATTTGTCATGGACCTGAAACCCCACTGGTAACCTTAGCTTTTAGTGATCAAGCTCTTCCACCAGGCTATTGGTTTCTCCAGCTTGAATCTCAATTTCTAAAAGGATTTCAGGGAGTTAGAGCGTGTTTATTCCACATGTTTCCAGAGCTCTACATAAGTGCCCCCCCCTTTCCACTTCACGGGCAATATCTTCACCAGTTGCAGCTCTCAATTAGCCTTGTACCATTGCACGACACCATCTCTCCCAAGGCGTGGCGAGTCCCCGTTCTAGTTTCCCTTTCTGCTATATGTTAACACTTACTGGTTTTCTGCAGGAAAGGCATGTCACAATCCAGCCCACTTTTAGTTTGTGGGCGAGGGAGGCAGAAGGGCTGACTCCCAGGGGGCTGCTGTATTCGGAGGCTCCTGTTTCTGAGAGGATCCCAAGGGATGAGTGGACCCCCCAGTATTGTCAACAGGCTTCCTGCTAGAACCGAAAAGAATCATTGACATGCCCATGTCTGTGTACCTGACTGAGGAATGCTGCAGAATTATTTTTAGAGAGAAGGGTTGGGTATCAAAAGCATGAGTTCAAATTATTTGTAGAAAAATTAAAGAATGTTCTAGCCTTTTCTGACCTTACTCAGATGGGATTATGATACAAACCACAAGATTACATACTGTGGAAGAACGGTGTGGGCATAATGTTTTTATACACTGTCCAAAGTTTACCCTTGTGTGGTTCAAATGCTGATTTCTCTGTCCTAATATCTTATTTCAATCTGGACACGGCACTGTAATGCTTATACCAAGAATCTCCTGTCTCAAGTGTGTACCATTATTCACTCTCTGCCTTGTCAATAAATGCTGATTGCCCAATGGGTAGGCAGAACAGAGAATAGGGCGGGACATCTGCCAAGTGGAGGAGGAAGAAGAGAGGGAGAGAGGGGGATGCAGATCAGCTGGTGAGATGGAGGAATTGGAGTCATGAGGACGGGGTCTGGAGGGAGATCATTGAAACATACCTGAATCCCAAAGAGCCAGGTCAATAGTAACGTACAAGTATCATGGGATGGGGGCTGGGAGGTAGCCAGGTTGGCATAGAAAGTGAAAGCAGATCATTGAACTGTTCAGCTATCGAGGCAGTTTTAAACAAATCTCAGTTTTCTATGTGATTATTGGGGAGTAGGATAAGGAAAAGAAATACAGCTACCAGATTAGTTCACTGCTACATTTATATTAAGAATAATCGATTTACACTTGCACTATAACATGGTATCCCTAAGCATTTGAGTCATCGTGTTGGGTGTGGCAGTAGCAGAATAGGCAGGGACTAGGTCTCTTGGACAAAGGTGCTAGGACAGGATAAAAATGTTAGCGCAAGTTCAAGTTGCCATCCTGTCCAACTGTCTTCTTCCCAGAGTAACGCCTCCAGTCTGCCAGAGCCCCTCTGCCCTGCCCACGTGGCTCCCGTGCCAGGGCCCAGCATTGCGGCTTGCCCTTCCTATAATAGTCAAGATTAAAACTCCTTCATACAAAAGAACACGTCAGGAGGATGAGGACATCAGACGCAGATACCTCCACCTGGAAGGCAGTCCAGAGAACCAGCTCTTTATCCCAGAATGGACTAGAAGCCCTGGACACAGCAGAAACCCGCCCATTTGGTGATTCCCTGGGAGGTCAAACGGCTGTGCAGAACCTGCTTTCATCAAGCATCCTCGATACTATTGCTTCTGTTTTCTCCGACACTGGATTTTATGCGCTTCTATGCTCAGTGGCCTTGGTTTTGCCAGATTTAAAAAAAAAAAAAAAAAAAAAAAAACATTTCAGGGACATGACCCCTGGGAGTGATTGGCCCTCTGTGGATGGCGAGTGGAAACTGTAAGCTGGCAAAATGAACTCAGGTGGGTGGAAGCTCTCTGATAGTCGTCTCAGTAACGAGTGCCTACCGATGAGAACGGCTTATAAAGATTTATTTGTATTATCTTTAATTATGTGTGTGAGTGTAGGCAGGGGCACACGGATGAAGCTGTCTGTAGGACCCAGGGGCCACAGTAGCAGGATCTCCCGCCCAGAACTGGAGTCACAGGTGGTTGTGAGCCTCTCCATATGGATGCTGGGAATGGAATCTGAGTCCTCGGGAAGAGCGGGCACATGTTCCTAACCACTGCGCCACCTCTCCAGCCTTAATGAGAATACTTTAAAAACGCAAATGAACAAAACAAGCAGGACAAAGATAGACGCGAAATCCTAAGGCTCAGTTTTTGGGTCCAAAGAATGTACGGGACTGTTGGTCACTTCTGCAAGTTTTAGCGTAGCTTCCATCTAGAGCGGTTCCTGAGGGGAAGACAAATGTGGACACTTGACTGACGGCACACATGTCCACAGAGGAAGGGTCATCTGTGTAGGGTACCCGATGGAGATCATCTACAATCAGACAGAGGGACACATGAATCTCCAAAGGAACCCTGGAGAGATTAATACCCAGAAGCCACTGTCTCTTGTCTCTCTCCTGATTCTGAACTGAGGTCACGAAAATGTCTGCAGAGGTCTGGATAGTAGAAGGAGCGGGTCCGTCTTTTGTCCTGATGAATCTTTGGATAAGTTTGTTTTTTTGTTTGTTTGTTTGTTTTTGTTTTTGTTTTTCGAGACAGGGTTTCTCTGTATAGCCCTGGCTGTCCTGGAACTCTGTAGACCAGGCTGGCCTCGAACTCAGAAATCCGTCTGCCTCTGCCTCCCAAGTGCTGGGATTACAGGTGTGCGCCACCACGCCCGGCTTGGATAAGTTAATGTAAGGTTTCCGGCAGATGCACAAGGCAGAAGGCAAGCTGGACCTGGGGTGGGAGGGGGCTCCATCAGAACCCCCACAGGGTGTCACCTTGGAAAAAGGACAGTGTTTCACAATGACCCTGGCAGCGGTCAGCCGAGGATGATCACGAGATTTCATTCTCATCAAATCGTAGAGTCCGGAGGCCAGCTGAAAGCGGTTTAGATGAGCGCGGCTGCTCCACTCATCTGGGAAGGTGAAGTGTCAGGAAGAGTTCAGAGCCGCGTGTTGCCAGGGCCCCTGCTGTTCCGGGAAGCTTGGGAGGCAGCCCTGTAATCCATCTCTGTCTGGCCTTCAACCCTGACCTTATGAAGCAGATCAGGGCCAGAGGTAACAGAAGCAGAGAGCTGACTTGGCCAGGCCTGGGACATGCTGACGTCAGCGAGCCCAGAAGATGTGCGCTTCCGTGCGTGTGGGCCCGTAGGAGGAAGTCTCGGCGCATGGCGTGGATTACCTGTGTTCTTCAGATGAAGATTCAACTGCTGAGAGATTAAACCCTGGATCTGTCCTGTACACAGCTCACGTGGGATCTACTAGTGCCACCAGTTTGATGACATGCCCTTCCACAGTCCCTCCCCTCCTTGCTCTGGGCCCTTGCTTCTCAGGCCCCTGTTTAAAGAAATTAATGGAAGCAGACAGGTCCTGGTGGTGCATGCCTTTGATCCTAGCACTTGGAAGGCAGAGGCAGACACATCTCTGAGTTCAAAGCCACCCTGGTTTACAAGCTAGTTCCAGGACAGTCAGAGCCACGTGGTGAGACCCTGTCTCAAAAATCCTAAATAAATAAATAAATAAGTAAATAAATAAACTAAGGAACTGAGCAGAGTGCTTAAGTAAGTCCTCCCATCCCAGTGGCACCCAGTTCCAGGAACCGCATAAAGTCACGTTGTTCATTCACCTGGAGGGAGTCTATGGGGAAGGGATGAGAATGAAAGGGGGACATTTTGTTTGTTTGTTTGTTTTTCGAGACAGGGTTTCTCTATATAGCCCTGGCTGTCCTGGAACTCACTCTGTAGACCAGGCTGGCCTCAAACTCAGAAATCCGCCTCCCAAGTGCTGGGATTAAAGGCGTGCGCCACCACCGCCCGGTGTAAGGGGGACATTTAAAAATCCTTGTATTTGGTCCCTTTCATGTTCGCACAGACATACACTTAAATATATTGTAAGAGAAATCAGCGTGAGCCTGGATGTGGAGAGCCTAGTAAAGGTTTTAAGCGGTCAGCTTCCACCCAGCTGTTCCCAGGCGGGGTCTCCATCTTTCTCACCTTCCGACCATGCTTTCTCCCTGGGGATTGATGGTAGCAATGGTTTGAACCTGTCCCAACTCTTTGAGACCCTTGGGAGTGCAAACTGGTGCTAAAGATACGCTCTGCAACTCTCAAGTGTGTCCCAAGAGGCATGGGCAGGCGTTTCAGGCCCTGGACTTGGCTCCCATCTTGGCTGCACCCCAGCAGTCCGGGACATCCACTAATGATGCTGCTCTGTGACCCAGGCTCACCTCAAGTTTCCCCGGTTGCCTCCTCCAGGAACCAACCTTACCTTGTGACTGGCTCTTAAAGGGGAGGGCTGGCCCTGCCACACAGCCTTCCTCCGCCCACTCTCCTGCCAATCTCCTCCTGCGCAGTGTCCGCCCACCGCCCAGTGCACCTCTCCTGGCCCCGGCCTCACCTCTTACCGGGACAGACCCGCCCCCTCAGCATTTCCCATTCAACTTCCCTCCTCACCTCATCACCCTAAGCTTTCCTGGTCCTGTGAGGGAGATTGCTGCTGGCTGCTGCTTCGCCCAAGAGCCCTCTCTGCGGCTTGATCTTGGCCCTCTCTTGTGAGTGAAGGGCCCCACCCTCAACACGGAGAACTGTCTTATTTGGATAGAAAGCAAAACGAAAAGGAGAAAGCAGAAGAATTATAGAAAGTGGGGGAAATTACAATATCGGGAGGGAATTTGAAGTGCATTCCTGTAGCAGCTGTCAACATTTTTTAACATGGGTTTGGAAGAAAATATCAGGGCTCTGCAATGCAAGCGTGAGTCATTGCTTTGACCAAATATTTCCCCTGAATCTTTGCTAGCCATCTGTCCCATGTCCCCCTGCCTCATACACCTATTTTTAATGGGTTCTTGGCATTTAGTTTTGTTAAACAATGTTTTTCACTTGTAGAGTGAAGTTAAAGAGTACTTCCTGTTTAGACATCAGGCTGTGGAAACCAAGGTCTCTCCAGGAAGAGGAAGGGAGCTCCTGGGGAAGGGGCGGGGCGTCATCTGCCTTAGCCCCTTATGGGAAGACATAATAAGCAGGGCACCACCCGCCCGGATAGAGATGTGTGGATGTTTTTCTCGGGCCTTCTCTGTAGGAATCATCTCACAGTGCCTTGCTGAAGATGAGGCTGTGTGCTGGACATTTAAAAAGGAACTGGGTCTGGGAACTGCAAATCGAAACCACAGTTTTACAGACCGCCTCCCTCCATTAGGAATAACCGAAACAAAATTGAGCAAATGTTGACGAGATGTGAGGGTGGGGTGGGTGGGGGAAAGGAATCAATTCAACGTATAATGGAGATGTAAATTAGTTCAGCCATCCTTGGAAACAGTGTGGAGGGCCCTCAAAGTTTTACAAAGAGGGGACCCTTTAACTCTGAGGTCCTGTGATTCCTTAAGTTGGGGTTCTACGCCCGTGAGGATGGAGGAGAACTGAGCAGGAAGCACACATTCATTTATTTTCTCTTTGCTCTCGACTTAGATGGGACTAGCCGAGCTCATGCCTCGACTTCCCCACACTGGCAGGCTGCCATCTGATAGCATCACCCACCAAACCCTTTCTCCCTTGAAGCTGATTTTCCATCATGGTATTTTTAATCACAGCAACAGAAATGCGAATGGAGCAGTCAAGAAATAGAGATGGGGTACCATCAACTGATGGGTAAAGCAAGCATGTCACACATGTGCTATGGAATACCAGAATGCCATTCCGCTGTGGGAAGAACAAGAGTATCTCATTTGAGCAGGGCGGTGGTGGCGCACGCCTTTAATCCCAGCACTTGGGAGGCAGAGGCAGGCGGATTTCTGAGTTCGAGGCCAGCCTAGTCTACAGAGTGAGTTCCAGGACAGCCAGGGCTACACAGAGAAACCCTGTCTCGAAAAAAACAAAAAAAACAAACAAACAAAAAAACAAAACAAAACAAAAAAAAAAGAATATCTCATTTGCTTCCATAGGGGTAGAAGCAGAGACCATTGTGCTATGTGCAGTGTGGGTTGGGCACAGAGAAACGGCACCTCACAATCTCACCCTTGTACACTGATGGCGAAATGGCTGTTGCCAGAATGGAGTTAGTGAAGAGGATGGAGGGATGGGGAGAGGCTGGTCATGGCTTCTAGGTCACTACCAGGAAGGATCAGGATCGAGAGATTCTGTTATTCCAGCACATCTGGGTACCTGTATAGTGTGTATTGTATATTTTGAAAGGCTAGACAAACAGATGTTGGTCTCTTTCAATATTTTGACTATTTCATCTATAAAGTATACATATTTGAGGAGCTGTATGTGTTTAATCTAACCGCTGCAGGATATATACAGCTATCAAAACGTCACATGGACTCTCAAAAATATGTGCCGTCTTCTCTTTCTGTATTAGCTAAAATCGAATACAGCAATGATGACAGAAAGGACTTCGGAGAAAAATCCAGGAAGCACTGAAGTCTTCACACCTGCTGTCTAGGCAGACCTTAGAGTAGCCCATGGCGGGGTACACGCGTGGAGATTCTGGTGCAGCCTCTGCTCTGAGCTCTGCTACCGGATGAGTCTCAGTGAGGGAGGCAGCGTTATCTCTTCAGGGACTTGAGAGCCAGAGGATTTTAAATAAATGGCCATAGAAGCTAGAGATCTGGGGCATCCTTTCTGACCATCTCCCAGGTAGTGCTTGTCAGAATACCACAGGCTGTGGCATGCTTCTAGTGGCATCTCACGGTGTGGGCTACTTGCTCCCTTGATTTTGGTGGTCCCCACATGCCAACCTGAAATCCGAGGGGCGGGGCTTCAGAGTCCCAAGTCTCTCTGCCCCGTAGACCTGTCAAGGATCCCTGGCAGGTTCAGGAAGAAGCTCAGAGTTTTCGACCATGCGCAGTGGCCTTCCTTTCCTCTGCATGTTTCCGACCATGCGCAGTGGCCTTTCCTCTGCATGGGAGCTGTTCTTTTGAGGCCCATGGGGGAGCATGCATCTCTGTATCGTTGTCAACAATCCCAGCTTGTCAGCTTCCTTCCAGCCACGGGCCTGACTGCATACATCTCACTTGACTGTCTAGTCTCCCGATTTCCCCCACACATTTATAGGTTACAGGCAAGCAAGGTAGGAGAAAGACATGGGTCCCTGGGGTGCTGTGTCATAATATAAACCATTACGGGGAGATGGAGTTTGGCTTAGGTATCGTTCAGATGCCTGGCAAACTTCAGAAAGGGCAATGTGAATCTTCCTTCTCTTACATCTATCGAGGGCTCAATGGGACGACACCCCCTGGCTTGGGAATTGCCCCGGTGCGCGTGCTTTTAAAACGGTCCTTAGTTTAGCTCTGTGAACCTCCTCATCCTTATTCTGAGCACATCTGCGGAGCAAGAAGGTGCCAGAGGTCTTGCTGTTATGCAAGGAGAAGCTGAAATATCCTCATGGGGGAAATTTAACGTTCCGGGGCAGGGTTCACCTTTTATGTGCATTCGAGAGAATGAAAGCCGGGATCGCTTGAGAGACATCTCTGGGAGGTCAGGGAGTGGGGGATGCTCTCTGTTTGTCACATCGCTCAGGTCACCACAAAAAAGCAAGCATCCAACAAAGCGATTCAGGCTTGGTTTTGGTATATTTTCCTTTGTGTGACACCTGGACATTCATCCTCCTTGGAGTTAGAATAGAGTCAATAAGTGTCTTAGTCAGAGTTTCTATTCCCGCACAAACATCATGACCAAGAAGCAAGAACCAGGCGTGCCCAGTTCTTGCTTCTGTTGTTTCAGTCTCAAAATAAAATCACCATTAACTTCTCTAGGGGGTTAAAGACGAGCAGGCAGTACTTACTGAGGGATTGGACTGGCTAAAGGCTGAAGGAATAGTGACTTGTGGACCAGGCCATTTGATGCAGGGAGGGCTTACTCTCTCCTGGGGAGGAAAGGGTTTATTCAGCTTACACTTCCACACTGCTGTTCATCACCAAAGGAAGTCAGGACTGGAACTCAAGCAGGTCAGGAAGCAGAAGCTGATGCAGAGGCCATGGAGGGATGTTCCTTACTGACTTGCTTCCCCTGGCTTGCTCAGCTTGCTTTCTTATAGAACCCAGGTCTACCAGTCCAGGGATGGCACCACCCACAATGGGCTCTTCCCTCTTGATCACCAACTGAGAAATGCTGTAGCTGGATCTCACAGAGGCACTTCCTCACCTGAAGCTCCTTTCTCTGTGATAACTCCAGTGTGTGTGTGTCAAGTTGATACACAAAACTATTACTGGTAGGCATCTAGGAATCTGGAACAGCGAAAGCAGAGCCCAAGCGTGCCCAGTTCTTGCTTCTATTGTTTCAGTCTCAAAATAAAATCACCATTAACTTCTCTAGGGGGTTGAAGTCGAGCAGGCAGCACTTAGGAAAGGGAACCAAAATTGGAGACATCTGTGATACCTTGCTCCGAGGTGTCAGACACAGCTTTACTGAGGGATTGGACCAGCTAAAGGCTGAAGGAATTGTGACTTGTGGCTCAGGCCATTTGATGCAGAGAGGGCTTACTCTCTCCTGGGTCTCTGAGGAGGTCTCCCGTAGTGAAGATGGTTAGTGATGTTTACCTTGTAGGCGAGGAGGGATTGTGAACTCCCAACAGGGGGCAGAACAAACCACCCTGGCATACTCACTGGGAAAGTCTAGGGAGAAAAACTGCCTCTCAGCTCTGTTTTCCAATCAGTTTAGAAACCTCAAAACCTCACACTAAGAGTGAATTTATCCACAAGACTATAAACCACCACCAGTGGCAGGTTTCTTCCTTTCCTTTCCTTTCCTTTCCTTTCCTTTCCTTTCCTTTCCTTTCCTT
>BDUI01000048.1:529283-547623 GCA_002335545.1 Apodemus speciosus | reverse complement strand
AGAGAGAGAGAGAGAGAGAGAGAGAGAGAGAGAGAGAGAGAGAGAGAGAGAGAGCCTCAGCTCACCCCTGAACTGTCTACTGTAAGGCCCCAGGTTACCCCTGCACTGCCCTCCATCAGGCCCCACCTCACCCCTGCACTGGCCTCCGTCAGGAAGATGAATAGTACCCCTTTCTTCAGGCACTTTTAATACCAACAGTGCTGTGGCCGCCCCTTGGCATCCACCTTACATCCAGGAAAGCTTCCTTAGATTAGACCAGGACAAGGCTAAAGAGAGACTTCTCCCAGGGATGTATCAAAGAAGCATTTTTGTGTGCGGGCCTTTAACCGTCACAGTATCTGGGGACAATGTTCAGAGCGTCCTCTCCACTGAGGCGTCTTCCTACCCAGGGAAGTTTTGTGACTTAGGAGGGACAGGTAACACTCATGCCTAGTGTGGCCACCAGGGATCGACCCTCACCTTCCTAAGCAATTAGAATATAGGACAAAGTGCAGAAGGTCTACACTGGTTACTTTTCCAGACCCTATGACAGAATTTAGGACAGAAACAACATAAGGAAGGGGAGGTCCCAGCTGCAGGGCACCGAGCATCCTCAGTGGGGGAGCAGAGATAAATGCTGACACCCCTAATTTCTCCTGTTCATCTAGTCTGGGACCAGGACCCACACAGAATGCCTCCCACAATTAATGTGGCACTTCCTTCTTGATTCACTTAATCTGCAAACTCCCCCCAGACATGAGCAGAGGCTTGTTTCCTGACGGTTTGAAATCTTGTCAAGTTGACAATGCATCCAGTAAAGATTCACGTTTTATTTTGTGGGGACAAAGTGGGGTAAGAATCAGTGAGTAAGACTCCTGTTCTCAGGTCTTCCCATTGTCTGGAGTCACCTAATAAGGTGCCACAGTCCTCAAACATACCCCATGCCCTATGCATGCCCTTTGATTATGAATTTAAGTGACTACTATCAAGTTACCAATATTACAATGATCCTAAGTCACCATCATTCCAAAGAAAAAACTTCTCAAAGTCACAAAAGCGGCTGGGTTCAGCTGGTGGATGGCTTTCCGGACAATCCGGAAGCCCTTGATCTGATTCCCCAGCACTGGCATAGACCGGTATGGTGGTGGCGCACACCTGCTATTTCACAGGTAGTAAACAGAGGCAGGAGAATTAGATCTTCAAGCTCATCATCCTCAGCTATATAGAAAGTTCCAGGCAAGTCTGGGCTATGTGAGACCTTATCTCAAAAACAAACAATAAACAGGAAGAAGAGGAGGAGGAAGAGGAGGAAGAAGAAGAGGAAGAGGAGGAGGAAGAAGAAAGAGGAGGAGGAAGAGGAGGAGGAAGAGGAGGAAGAAAAAGAGGAAGGAGAGGGAAAAGGAAGGAGGAAGAGGAGGAAGAGAGAAGAGGAAGAGGAAGAAGAAAGGAGGAGGAAGAGGAGGAAGGGAAGGAGGAAGAGGAGGAAGAGGAAGAGGAGGAAGAAGAAGAAAGGAGGAGGAGTAGAAGGAGGCATAATCTTCCTGAATGTGTTCAAAGGGAACTTTAACAAATAGTAGGTGGGGCAGTGGTAACACACACCTTTAATCCCAGCACTTGGGAGGAAGAGGCAGGTGGATTTCTTAGTTCGAGGCCAGCTTGGTCTATAGCATGACTTCCAGGACAGCCAGGCCAGAAACTCAGTCTCGAAAAACCAAAAATAAATAAATAAATAAATAAATAAATAGATAAATAAAATTAAAAAATTAAAAATTAATTAAAAAATAAAAAATTAAAACAAAAACAAAAAACCCCAAGTACTAGAATCGTTCTTCGTGCCACCACACAGGACTATGTCTCACTTAGTTTAGGAATTTGGAAGGCCCCATGTAGCAGCAGCAGYATGCACCCTTGTGCCCACAGCAGGGTGTTTGTTACCCGACTTGGTGAAGACAGTATGGAGAGGGGAAGCCAGAGCTCTGTGGTCAACCTCTGTTGTCATCTTGGAGTCAGCCCCTCCTTGGGCACCCACACACGAGCAGCCCTGGACTCGCCGCCCAGCAAAAGACACAGGCCCTTTGCCCTGGCAACAGAGTCCTCTCCACTCCTGTTCCTCCACTCCTGCCGCGGGCTTCCTCGCATCTCCTCCGTGTCTGTCAGCTGTGGACATGGAAGCGGTGACCTCAGAGCAGGGATTCCTCCTCAGGAAGGAGGAATGCCAGTCATGAGGGCATGGGACAAGCTCAGGGGTCTTGCGGGATGAGTGACCGGATCGGAAAGAAGTGATTGAAAGGTGGGCGGATAGTCTGATTGGCTGGGTAGCGACTGGAGGGCGGTGCGTCTGTATGGCTCCAGTCCCAAACAGCCTGGTCCTGCTATGGGCACCCACGTCTGGCCCCTCTTTAAGGTTTTATCTGCAACTCCGACTCATGAAGAATTGATGGGGACCCCTCCTCTGCCTAACGCTTGTTCATCTGCTGTGTCGTGATTAGTAGCCTGGGGTTATTTCCCTACATGTTCAGCACATTAAACCCAGAGAGCAAAGATGAAGGAAGCCAGCCCGGGGCACGGCGCAGGCTTGCATGGCGGCTGGAAGGCGGCAGCTCGTAGTATCCAGCTCACTATTCCGGCTGCAAGACAACAGCCTTTGATTTGATTTCATGCTTTTAAACTTTAAGTGCATCTTCTGTCTCTACAAACCCTCTTGTAGTCCAGCCAGGTCATAGGCTGTGTCGGTCAATTAATAGTCATGGCACCTCCCTGTGCTCCGACTCAGAAGTCACATTATCCTGTTGTTTCCTTAGGAGAGTGCTTCTGTTTTATCCATGTTTGTGACACTTATTCCATCAACCATTGGCCTTAGCCATTAGACAAGATTTGAAAACTAACCATCGGGACTCATTTGTAGTAGATGGGCATAATTTTAATTACTCAGGAATGAATCCAGAGGATATGTGACTGTCTTAATGTTTTAATAATAAAATTATATCAACATTTTCAATGTTCAAGATGAAAAATTATTTATACACACATGAATCTATATCTATCTTTCTACTATCTATCTATCTATCTATCTATCTATCTATCTATCTATCTATCTATCTATCCCTCCAGTTTTATAACCAGGTTTTAAGGGCTTATGGGCATATTTGCTGTCAGATGCTTTTATCTTCTAATTTGGGAAATTAAAAAAAAAAGGCCTCTGCCTGTTTCATTCTGATTAAAGGAAATGAAGAGCTCCTTAGAATATCATAAAAACCAAGGGATGAAAATTTTAAGTGCTGCACAACTTAAGCAGGGATCTCTTGGGCTTGTGCATGATGTCTCTGTCCTACAGAGACACACCTACCCTCCTGGCTCTCCTGCGGGCAAGCAGGAGGAAACAAACCCTTGCGAAGGACAAAGCTCTCCCTCTTCACACGCAAGCTTAAACTGTTTTGATGTTTGCTGGGTCTAACGTTTATTCCGTCTTCAGAAAGGCTTTGCGTTTTTTGGGAAACAGCACTGCCTGGCACAGGAATAAACTCCGGCCTCAGAGATCCTCTTTCAGGTCAGTGGTGAGTGGGTTTAAGGGCATCGAAAGGCTCACCTGGGACCCCGCCCAGCCTCCTCAGCGTGCTCCCTGTGTTTATCTACAAATTAGAATTAGTTATGTATTGCTGGGCTTTCCTGGACCCACCAGCCACTGAAGAGTGACACAGAGAGTTATTAATAAATTTATTATAGCTTAGGTCTAGCTTAGGCTACCTCCCACCTAGGTTATCTAACTTAATTAACCGGTCTATCCTAGTCTACATCCTCCCACCTGACCCATTACCTCTCTCTCCCCAACTATGCCCAACCTCCTCTGTGTCCTGTCCTAACGGCGAATCTTTCCTCCTCTGATTTCTTTCCCAGAGACCCTTTCTCTACCCGGAAGTCCCGTCTTCTACTTCCTGCCCAGCTATTGGTTGTCAGCTCTTAATTAAACCAATCAGCAAGTGAGGAAGGGGTATGTTTACGAAATGCTGAGACAGTTGATGATCCCCAAGAATATCAATACCAAAGTCTGGTGGGCACTCAGCTCTCCGCTGTTACGGAATTAACAATTGCATAACACGAAGACGACTTTCACACGGTGCACCCCAACAGTGGTGGACTGTTGACCGTGTTGCTGTGATTCCACAACAGAGCCCTCCCCATCCAGGGCTGAGACCGTGCCTTAACCTCTTTGGCCCATGATGTGTTTTCCCAGCAAACGGATGGCTTTAGTGCCTTCAAGGTGCAAAGTTAGTGATCGGAATCCCTTCTTGAAGAAGAGACTCAAATGAAAGGGGCTAGGATTTAATCAGCAGCTGGGAAGAACAGTCACGCAAAGCAGACCAAGCACGGAGCTGGTGTGGTGTGGACAGCGGCGTGCCGAGGCAAGCACACCCGATACACACACGTGTGGCCACAGGAAAGCCACAGAGGAGCAGCCTACGCACCCAGTGGCATGGTGCCCTCACCCACAGCCTTGGTAACCCCCGAATAGTGTCAGGCTTAGGATCTACTTGAGAAATGCGGTAATTTTGATGGGCGTATTTAAAGCAGGGTTGCTGGACGGCCAAACAGCATCCTCAGGTTTTTAGGTCAATGTTGGCTTTATGGTGTCTATAAATCACACACTCGTGGATTTATGAGGCAGGGAAGTGCTTGGAAATACAGCCGTCTAAGAGGTCTTGAAGGACTGCTGCCCTCGCTTGCTGGCGAGGTGAGCGGGGGTGGTAAAGGACTTGCTGCACAAGTGTGAGGAACAAAGTTGAAGTCCCCAGCACACAGTCACCTGTAACCCTCCTCCTCCTACGCTGAGGAGGGAGGGAGAGTCAAGGTTCCCTAGAAAGCCATGGGCCAGCTAGTCTGGTGTGCACACGGGAGAGCGACCCAGAGACCCTGCCTGCCTCACCCAGGGTGGAGAGGCCCACCGCCTGAGGTTGTCCTCTGGACGCTTCATGAATGCCATGGCAACCAAGCACCTACCCGCATATGTAAATACTACACATACATACATGCACACATGTGACACATGCATACACACATACACATACATACATGCACACGTGTGACACACGCATACACATGCATACACACATACACATACATACATGCACACATGCAACACACACATATGCATACACATGTGCACACATGCATGTGCACACACGTGCAATACATACATATACACATGAGGGCTCACACACACACACACACACACACACCTGTCATCGTGGGAAAACAAAACACAGTTTTGTTTTTGCCTTTAGTCATTTCCCTTCTTTCTTCAATATCCAGTAATACTTTTAAGATTTGCTTGGTTTTTTATGCATATGGGCGTTTTGCCTACATATATGTATGCCTACATGTATATACATGCACCATGTGCATCCCTCATACGCACAGAGGTCAGAAATAGGGTACCTTGGCTCCAGATACTTTGGGACTAGAGTCGTGGGTGGTTGTGAGCCACCAATGATGTGAGGGGAGTTGAATCTGCATCCTCTGACAGAGAAACAAGTGCTCTAACCACTGACCCATCCCTCCAGTGCTATCAGCAACATTTTAAAAATCACTATTTACGTATAAGAATTGACTTGGTTTTCTCTCCCAGCCCTCTCCTACCCAGCCCCTACACCTGATCCCTACTTTCCTTCCCTCCCCTACCCCCATCCCTTCTCCCACCTGGTTTCCTCCCTCCCTCCACCTCCAATTTCTATTTTATTTCCTCTTCTCAGATTCAAGCGTCTTCAGTTGGGCCCTCCTTGTAACTTAGTTTCTTTGGGTCTCTGGATTATAGCATAATTATACTATACTTTATGGCTAATATCTACTTACAAGTGAGTACATACCATGCATGTCTTTCTAGGTCTGGGTTACCTCACTCAGGATGATATTTCCTAGTTCCATCCATTTGCCTGTAAATTTCATGAAGCCTTTTCACAGCTGAGTAGTATTCTTTTGTGTAAACAAGCCGCATTTTCTTCATCCATTCTTCAGTTGAGGGATCTAGGTTATTTCCAATTTCTGGCTTTTATGAACAAAGCTACTGTGAACACATTTGAGCAAGTGTCCTTGTGGGGTGTTGGAGCATCTTTTGGGTGTGTGTCTGGAAGTGGAATAGTTGGGTCTTAAGGTGGAACTGTTCTCAGTTTTCTAAGAAACTGCCGAGTTGATTTCCAAAGTAGCTGGACAAGTTTGCACTCCCACCTGCTCCACATCCTCACCAGCATGTGCTGTCTCTTGAGACTTTGATCTTAGCCATTGATAGATGGAAGGCGGAAGGAATCTCAGAGTCATTTTAATTTGCATTTCCCTGATGACTTAGGATGTTGAACATTTCTTTTAAGTGTTTCTTGGCCATTAGAGATTCCTCTGTTGAGAATTCTCTGTTTAGCTCTGTCTCCCCATTTTTAAATTGTGTTATTTGGCTTGTTAGTATCTAATCTCTTGAGTTATTTATAGGTTTTGGTTATTAGCCCTTTGTCAGATGTGGGGTTGGTGAAGATCTTTTCCCATTCCGTAGGCTGCCGTTTTGTCCTATTGACTGTGTCCTTTGCCTTACAGAAGCTTTTCAGTTTCATTGGGTCCCAATTGTTGCTCTTGGTGCCTGAGCTATGGGTGATCTGTTCAGGAAGTTGTGTCCTGTACCATTGTGCTCAGAGCTACTCCCACTTTCTCTTCTATGAGACTTGGTGTTTCCAGTTTTACGTTGATGTCTTTGATCCACTTGGACTTGACTTTTGTGCAGGGTGATAGATACAGGTGTTGTGGTTTATGTGCAGATATCCAGTTACACCAGCACCATGAGGATGTAATGAATATATAATCAATAAATAAAATAAAATAAAAATAAAAAGAATTGAATTGGAATTACACGCTTCTCTGGTTCCCCTACCCCCATTCCATACCAACGGAGCCACAGGGCGAGTGCCCAGTAGGCTGCTCCGGAGAGTGTGCTGCAGGCCCATCATAGAAGGAATTCTTGTTCTTCCCGGGCACGCGAGGCTCAGAACTCACTTAGGGTAGACTCTGCCTCGCGTGAACCTTGGGGAAAAGTGATGGATTGAGTCAGCAAGCTCCAAAAGCATCGTGGGAGGGCACCCCACCGAGGAGCTACACACCCTGAGGGGCATTTGAAGCCAGTGGAGCTGTCCAGGCCACCGCCCTGGGTATAGAACCTGCTTTTATCAAGGCTGCCCCCAGGGCACAAGATGTGTGTGTGTGTGTGTGTGTGTGTGTGTGTGTGTATGTATGTATGTATGTATATATATGTGTGTATATATATGTGCGTATGTATATATATGTGTGTATATATGTGTGTATGTATATATATGTGTGTATGTATATATGTGTGTATATATGTGTGTGTATGTATATATATGTGTGTGTGTGTATATATGTGTGTATATATATGTGTATATATATGTGTATATGTATATATGTGTGTGTATGTATATATGTGTGTGTATTATATATACACACATATGTGTATGTATATATGTGTGTGTATATATGTGTGTATGTATATATATGTGTGTATGTATATATGTGTGTGTATATATGTATGTATGTATATATATATGTGTGTGTATATATGTGTGTATGTATATATATGTGTGTGCATATATATGTGTGTATGTATATATGTGTGTATATATATGTGTATATATATGTGTGTGTGTATGTATATATATATATGTGTGTGTGTGTAATCTTAAATCTTTTTTTACAGTCCAGTTGTTATCACTCTCCTGGTCTCCCCCTCTGACAGTTCCTCCTCCCCCCTCTTCAAGAGGATTTCCCCCCTCCCCCCACCCCTGCCAGCCTCCCCACGTCCAAGACAGCCAATGATCCCTGTAATCTTATTCTGTACACCCCAGGCCAGCCCTGGACTCTCACCGTGTTACAGAGTGATTTCAGTTAGGCAGGCCAGATAAATTTCTATCAACTGAAGCAAGGTGGGGTGTCTGTGGTGGGACCTGTGGGTCTGAGGTAGACTTCTATCAGCAGCACGGTTTCTCAAAGATGGTAAGTGGAATCACTAGAAGGATGGCAGCAAGATCCCAGAGGACAATTAGCTTGTCAGTGACTCACACGCCCTCGTCCTCACACGGAACTATATGCTAACTTGTCATTCTTTTAGGGATTATTAAGAAACTTTTGGTCTCCACACTCCGAGGTGAGCCTGCTTTAACGAGAACCCTCAGAACCATGCCGTGAGTGAGTCGGGTCACTAGCTTTCTTGTTCTTATAGGTTTTCCCAGCTTGGGGACTTTTGCCTTCAGGGTCTGGAGCATTGTTTTGGCCCTCTGAGGCTGGGCTAGCAAACCACAGACACTGCGACTGGAAGTGCGTGGCCACACACCATCCCACAGGGCTGTACTTGTTGGCAGAAAGCAAGGTGTAGGCAGGCTGTTCTCGCCCTGGTTCTCAGGGCGACTCTGCCTTGGCTGAAGGTGCTTGCCATCTGCCTCCACCTTCAAAGCCACAGCAGCTGAGGTTCTCAGAGATGCTCCACTTCACGGGGTCTCACTTCACGGGGTCTCCCTCCCGGAACAGCCATATTCTCCCCCCAACCCTACTCAGCACTCCACTCCCTATTCTTCACTTTCCATTTCTAAGGACCCGTCCTATCACATTTAATGACCCAGTCAGTCCAGGTTGGTCTCACCTCTCTGGTTAATCCCATCTGAAATGTCCCTTTTGCTACATACTGTGCCAAGGTCATTGTTGCCAGGTTAGCGTGGGACACTCACCACAGGGGACACTCAGTGTGAGAGCTAAATCTCTGTCACATCATCCGTGAGTGGTGGCACCAATAGTTTTCTTCTTCATCTCTGTGCATCTCTGATTACTCTGATGTACCGTCTCAAGGCTGAATAAACTGAAGGGGACAGCGGGCCCTAAACAGAAACCTGTATGTCCCCACAAGTGCCGCATTGAAGGACACAGGCAAGGTCAAACGCTAGAGAGGAGGAAAGAGTTGAGCAGGTCTGGCCTCGGGTGGATCAAACATTAGCACAAGTGATCTCACAAGGCTAAAACCTTGTGTGGAAGCAAGCCGAGGGGCCCATACATTGTGCAGTGTCTGGTGATTAGAGCTGGAAGCTATTCAGGCATATCCGTGGGAAGGAGGCTCTTTGGCAGGGTGGGCTTTGTAAAACACGGGTGGACGTGATGGGCAGAACTTGAGGCTTATTTGGTTTCACTCAGGTACCCCAGTATCTGGAGATACCCCTGGATCTGGAGAGCCTTGGCCAGGTGTCTGTGTGAATGTGACTTTGTCCTTCCTCATCTTCGGGAGCTAACACAGGCCCTTGTATGTCACTTCCAGTCAAGCACATTTACCGTCACCATGTTAACTGCTCTTGCAAAGTCGTGCTGGGAGGTTGGCAGGGCTCACACTCTCTGCTACGTTAACATGGCAATTCACTAAATATGAAAAGTCCAAACGGTAAGAAAAAAGATAGACCTTTCTGAGCACTGGAGACTCTTCTACTTTATCGTGGTTTTGTGCTCAAGTCATAGGCAAAAACAAAAGGTCAGAAATCATTGTCCTTTTATTTTAAAGATTTATTTATTATATGCACGTACACTGTAGCTGTCTTCAGACGCCCCAGAAGAGGGCGTCAGATCTCATTATGGATGGTTGCGAGTCACCATGTGATTGCTGGGATTTGAACTCAGGACTGTCAGAAGAGTCAGTGCTCTTAACCATTGAGCCATCTCTCCAGCCCCCGAAATCATTCTCATTTGCTAAATTTTAGCTTCCCTAGAAGAACTTAAATCCCTTTACAAATCGGTTTGACCTCTAGCCACCGCAGGTTCTTGGGACTTGTGCTTGCAGTTTTCACCCGTGAGCCATCTTCCTGGCTCTGCCTTTGAATTCTTCTTCTTTATTACAAGAACTTTGTATTGATTCTTTGCGAGTTTCCCATCATGCACCCCAGTCCCACTCATCTCCCCATCCCTTCATATCTATCCTCTGCCCTGTGACCTCCCCCACCAAAAGAAAAACAAAACAAAACAAAATAATAAAGCAAAAMCCATCTTGTGGTGGAAGCTGGGGTGTGTCACAGTGTGTCCCACAGTGTACACTTTTGCCCATACAACTTTACTTGCAAATGTTCATCCTGATGAGTCGCTGGTCTGGTTGGAAGCCTCTGGCTTCTGCTGCACCATCAATACTGGATCCTCGATGGGACTCCTCTTGGATATCCTGCTGTTGCCCTGTGTCATGGAGGTCCTGCAGCCTTGTATCTTCAGGACCTGCCTTTTCATGCACTCCAGAAGTTCATAGATGGGGTAGATATTGGGGTGAGCCAATTCAAAGCCCTGGATCTGGGCCTGGGTGGTAGCTGAGTTGATCAGCCCGCTAACTCTCCTGCACCCACACCACCAGGGCAAGCAATTCTCAGCTAGCTCACCCAGTGCACAAGTGACAAGGGACAGGGCCAGCTTTCCTGTTCTCATGACCCCACGGCCAACTCTCCTACCTGCTACAGGCAGCAGAGGACAAGTATGGAGGGTGTGGAGGGCATCTCTCCCATGCCCACACCAGCTCACAGTGGGGTGATATTGTGAGAAATATTTAAAAAGTTGAACCGGCTCATTCCCAAGCTCGTGCCTTTAACTCTCTGCCCAGTGGCCTGGGTGGCCATGCACTGGTGAGTAATGGCCGACCCGGTTTTATCTCATGGAGATTTACTGGCCCAGAGCTCACAAACTATCTCCACCCTGTCCTCTAGGTTCCCAGTGGCAAGTTGCTACCATGCCAACACCGTGCTTCAAATCCCCCAAGGCCTTTGTGGAGTGCCTCAGGCAAACTCACTTATGGCTGCCATACCTTTCTCTCTTGAACCCAGTCGAGCCGCCTCATGAAGGAAAACGCAACACAAACTTAGTTCAGAAACAACGGTAACTCGATCTCTAGGCACCACAACTAAAACTTAATCTTGTAAAACTTATTAAAATCTGATCCCTCCAGTGGTGGATCCTTGTGGATCCGTCATGATACTAGAAAACTATAGCAGCTACATCTTACCCCTCTGCTGTCCCAGCTCCAAAGGGCAATAATTCCCTGCTGCTTCCTCTCTTCCTCTGTACAACCTGGAAGTCCCGTCTACTTACCCAGTGATTGGCTCTTTTATCCATTAGGGGATTAGTTCACAAGAACCCACAACAGGGTGAGTAGTAGACAAACTCTCCAGGGTTCATACCCTCAGAGGTGGTTTGCCCATGCTCCTGCCATCAGGGTTAGCTCTACTGTGCTGCCTGGGCAAGGTGCAGGCCTACTCAGTGATGGAGCCAGCAAAGGATGGGGCTGACTTTCCAGAGTGCAGCAGCTAGTGAGGAGCTAGGCCAACTCTGTACCTACCTCCCTTGGACATCAGCATGGTTCAGGGTGGTAGTCCAGACCAGAGATGTCCCATCATTTCTAGTGTTACTGTTAATCAGAGCCATGGACATCGACCCAGACCCCTGCTGCTGCTGCATAGCCACTGATGCAAACATGGCCCTCAGTGGAAGCATGGGGTGGGACTTCACCGTGGCCTCAAGAGTCAGGGAAGACTCATAACAGGTCTATTCCTCTCCACCCTACATCTCCAGTTCCCTCTCTCTTCATGATGCTTCAACTGTTCTGCTTCTTTCCCTCCCATCTGTCTACCAACCGCCACATACATGCACATCCTAATGGCTCCTGCTGTGTGCAGGCCACATGGCTGGCAGGCCTCTGGGTGTCCTCTGCCTGCTTGAGACAGTGGGATGGCTTCTGTACATCTTCTGCTCACCCATGCCATGTGACCTGGAGGTGGGCAGTGGGTCTCTGGGGGTCTCCTCCAGCCTGGGCCATATGGCATGACTGCAGGTGGGCCTTCCTTTGAATTCTAATATGCTTGCTTGGTTTTCTTGCTTTAAGGAAAGTGCATGGTGACGTGAAGGTTGCCCCACATGTGAGAATGCTCTGAACAACCGGGAACAAAAGAGGAGAGAGTGGATGTCTGTCTCAGAGCCAGCGGTGCAAGAATTGGGGTGTCTATGGTGTGGCTTTGAGGTTGACTTTGATGGATGGTAGATGACAAAAGACTGGTGAAGTGTGTTCTGCTGAGGCCTCAGTGTCTTTCTTGCTACATGGAGACACGGCTTTCTGTGCTGATCTCCCCGCTAGAGAGGGGTCTGTAGAGACCCTGAGGAAGCAGTGGATGCTGAGGTAAGGGAAAGGCTCAGAGATGGATTATGTCACAGCATGAAGACAATTTTAAGTTAAAAGCAATGCCTGAGGTACTCATCTTAGGAAGCAGAGAGGTCAGGTAAGAAAGTGATGGACAGGGCGGAAACACTGATGAGTGTGAACGTTCTGAATTGGAGATGCTGCTGCAGTTTCCAGGTGAGAATGAAGAGCAGAGGGGTAAGACATGATAGAACTTGGGATATTCAAGGAGTCATTGGGATGACCCAAAGCCCTCTAGCCAGGCTCTCATCTTAATGTCCAATCATTTCCCTGTAGTTCTGGCCTGAAGACCAGGCTCAGAGAACACTGCAGATGCAACCATAGCACTCTCATCCTTTAAGGCCCAGTGTTGTTCATTTTCCCAGGAAGTTCTCGGTCCCACGACCCCTCCACACCATCTTCCTGCAGGAGGCTGGCTGCCACTTCCAGGTGTGGCCTTAGGTAGGACGACCATGTCTCTTTCTCTGACTATTGATGGCTGTCTGTCTTCATTAGGCTATGAGCTCACTGTGAGAAGCATGTCCTCTCCAGCTGTGTGGTACCATCACTAAAATCATCCTTATCTGTTGGCTGATGTGGTGGGTGTGGGACTGCAGGAGGAAGAGGGTGAGGGAGTCATAAGGAGCTCTCGTTGTCAGGGTCGATGTTAATTTGAGTTCTAAGTCTTTCAGGGACATTGTAAGTTGGTGTCGGTAGAGCATCAAGATTAAGGTCGGAGGCATCCTTAGAAAATCATACATTCACACTCAGAAAATTCGCTGATGTATCAATGGGACATGAGATGTGAGTGGGGGACAGGGAGGGGTCAACAGGTAGGAGCAACTAGAATATGGCTTTGCAGGCACTGCAGAGTCCTGTGGGTGGGTGGAGAACCTGCACCTCAAGGGAGCTGAGGAGGTTAGACCATTGCACAGGAGKGAAAAATGGGGTTCCACAAAGATGAAAGAAGCAAGGTGACATGAAGTGGCTTCTGTATCTTAGCATCCCTTCTCAAGGGATCACACCTCGTAGTGGCAGCCAGCCTCCTGAGAGAAGATGGTGTGGAGGGCTCATGGGACAACTGAGAACTTCCTGGGGAAATGAACAACAGAGCTGGGCCCTAAAGCATGAGAGCGTGCTCTGATGTCCTCAGAGCACAGTTCAGGGCAGATGCTGTAAGCTTTTGTGGCCAAGCGGAGTAACTGAAGAGGTGGATGGGGCAGCCATGAGCAGGAGTAGCCAGGGCTGTGGAGTCAGGCAAGTCAGAGGGATGTAAGCAAGTACAGAAGAAGAGTGTGGTAGGCTCTTGGGCAGCTATGTCAGACAGGAGGCAGGCGAACCAGGCACCAGCAGGAAAGGAAGCATGCTGTTGATCTTGGACTCATGCTTGTTAGGAGCCTAGAACTCCTCCAGGCTGTCTGATGTAGAGGAATCTGACAACAAAACCCGAAGGTGCAAACGGAAAGATAAAACCAGTTGATGTTCTAGTTGTAACCCCAAGTAGTTTGGCTTGCTAAAGCCGACAAAGTCATGTGACCCTTTTACCAGTCATGGGTAGGCAGAGTACCACTGTTTTATGATGTAGTTACAACCCTTCTGACAACTTGGGTTCTAGGTAGATCTAAATTGCTGAAAGGATGTAACTTCTGGGGATATAAAGAGCTGTCACTCTGTTGCAACAATGTTGAAACAATGGCGCCCACCCCTCCAACTCAGTCAACAAAATACCACAGGATTTCTCTTCATTGTTACATACTGTACAATGTCTTCTCTTCCTGTGGAAGTAAAAAGGGGGCTCTTTCAACTCACCTGGGAAAAGAGGTAAAGGAAGACTAGTTAAGAGGCTTGGTGAACTTTGTTCACATAGGGGGAAAAAGACCCAGAAACCTGTGTACCCACTTCATACTCTCACTCCAAAATCTAAATAAATACTTAAATGTGGGAGGCAAGACTTGAGCTTTAAAAGATTATGAAAGCATCTGCATGGTTTTGCAAGGGAAGGACATCGTGTGTGTGTGTGTGTGTGTGTGTGTGTGTGTGTGTGTGTGTGTGATCATTCCATGTCTTACGTGAGGAGGTCAGAGGACAATACTCAGGTCATCAGGCTTGGCAACAAGCACCTTTACCCACTGAGAATCTTCAACAAGAGCTGAAAGCATTCTCCCCAAAGGACATTTACAGTTGAGCTTGATCATGCTACATGCAAGAAGATCTCATTAGTGGTAGCACTAGGAAGAGAAGGACAGGGCTGGAGAGATGGCTCAGCGGTGAAGAGCACCGACTGCTCTTCCAGAGGTCCTGAGTTCAATTCGCAGCAACCACATGGTGGCTCACAACCATCTATAATGGGATCTGATGCTCTCTTCTGGTGTGTCTGAAGAGAGCAATGGTATACTCATATACATAAAATAAATAAATCTTAAAAAGAAGAAGAAGAAGAAGAAGAAGAAGAAGAAGAAGAAGAAGAAGAAGAAGAAGAAGAGGAAGAAGGAAGAAGGAAGAAAAAGAAGGAAGAAGAAGAAGGAAGAGGAGGAGGAGGAGGAGGAGGAGGAGAGGAGAAGGATAGACAGACTCCAAGAGCCATCCAGGGTCTCCTTTCTAGAACATACGAAGGACTCAAAATCAGTTGTAGGAAGTGGGAATGATGGAAAAATGTGGATAAGATACAAAGAAGATACTCACCCTGGGGAGGAGGCTGGAGCCAGCTGGAACAGGGCTCTGGGAGTTGCAGGTCACTGACCATTAGGAATGGGATCAGATCCTCCCTGTCCAGCTGCCACAGTTCACATCCACTTCTAATTTCTAGAGGGAAGAGAGTGATGGACAGATGGAAGCAAGCAGTTCCATTCCCACCGGGAACACAGACAGCAGACTGAAGTCCTGGTGCTGGTGCATTGTCTTCCTGAAGTTTCCGTTTCCCATGTTTAAAATGGAATGCTGGTTTGCTTTGTCCTGCCTGTTCTGTAGACCTGACTGCAGACCTCCTTGGCTGCCTGGGCCAAGCTCTAAGCTAGGGTAGGGTAGGGCAAGAAAGGAAAGKGTAAAAGGAAAGGGATGCTGATGTGGGGGGTGGGAAGGGGAGAAAGCTGGTTCAATGGAAGGCCTGTGCAGAATGACCCTGTGTCCAGAAGGGTTGCTTAACTGATTTAAAGCGATTTGTGCATTGCTGATCAGAATGCAGGGTACAGCTTTGGTATGCATATCAAACCAGCTCCCAGCTCTGAGAGGCAGGACAGTGAAACTATATTTACAGAATATTCATTTCCCTACAGCCCCTCAACTTCATGGAAATAGGTTAATGCACGTGTGGACACCAGAAGCCATGCATCCCAGGAGAAGAAGGAAAGAAAAACGGCTCAAATCATCTTACGTCTTATAGCACACATTAAACATTTAAATATGTACTACACAGATGCATAATTACTAAGAAAAAGCTCCTGGACTTATTGAATTAATGGGATCCATCTAAAAATAAGTTTATTTTAATTAGTGTGAATTTTACATCTAAAAGTCTTTGCAGAGAAACAGTTTGGCTATTGTTTTTTTTTTTTTTTTTTTTTTTCCTCACCAACTGGGAAGCTTGAAAATAGTTGATTGCCTGTTTCTCCTGCCTCTTCTGGAATTTAGTGACTTCAGAAAGATACTCAAAGACTTTTCCTCACTTGAAAAATAAGCTTCAGTTTTTAATTTCCAATACTGGCTACACATGGACTCTCAATTGATTCTGTGTTCGTGCTTAACCAGGATGTCACAGACATATTTAAGTGGCATTAAGAGCTAAATCTAAATAGTCTAAATTGAATTAAACAGGTTTGTTTCAGGTTTATTCTTTTCCCCTAGCAGCAAAGTAACAAAACACAGCAAGTGATGTCAAGGTTTTGTGGGAATGTTTTTTCTCCTGAAAACCTCCAAAAAAGTTTGAAATTTTCTCAATAGGGAAATGTAAAGGAAACACATTATGTTTCCCTGAGCAGATCAGCATTTGTCCTAAGATTTAAGATTTGAGGACTGAGGGAAAAGGAAGTTGAGCAATGCCTGTTTGCAGCTGATGACCTACAGAAAGTTCAAGAACGGTGAACGTTCATCACGTTGCCCAAATAATAATGATCTCAAAGTCAGGGTGTCAAGCAAGTTGCTAAGGAAGCATTGCAGTGGCTGCTATTGTAAAGCCAAGTGGTTGCTATGGTAGCCGTACATGCTAGACAAATGTCAATTACCTGAAGTGCCTAGAAACTCTACCTGGTCTCTCTCTACACGCAGCCTGGGTCGCCTGCATTTCTGTGGCCACTGAGTACCTGAGGAACACTTCGAAATCATTTGCATTTTTTATTATCCTGACTGGGTTCCTGCTAACTGCTGGGGTAGAAAAAAAAGAGTTTCCACACAGTCAGCTGAAACTATTCATGTTGTGTTTGATAGGCAGCTATGGCTGCAAAGTCAGCATCGGGACAGGTTTCATGGTCCTTTAACTCACTCTGTCCCGCGCTCCATGGTCAAATCTCTTCCTTCCCATCAGTCACATCCACAGGGAACTGGAGTTTTGTCCAGTTTTTTTTTCAGATTGATCATTTGCTTTGTTTACAGGTGTGCCAAAGAACAAAAACTTCAGGAAATTTCCATTTGTAGTTGGGTGTGTTCTCCTCGTGTTAACCCCAGTGGCTTTGAGCCCCGAGTGGTTCTAATGACCATGGGAAAAGGATCTATGGAAAATGGCTGGAGACACTGGGATAGCTGAGGATATCCTCAGAGCAGAAGTGACCAGCCTGAGCTAGGCAAGCCATTAGGGAGAAAAACATCCCCATGGGGGCCTGGGGGGGGGGAGACAGGGAGGGTCACAGTCTTCTTAGATTGAAACCAAAGATTACCTGCAACTGCAAATATGAACCAGCTCTATGCAGGGACAGAGGACATTCTGGAAGAATACGAGAGGAAATGTCTCATCTAGGCAATAGGTGTGGCGGTTAGGGATTGGTAGAAAGATAGGTGGTTTCTTCTTAACTCCGTTCCAAGTGCTTGGTTCCTTTAAAAAATAAACGTGACTTTTATAATTCCCCGTGCACTGAGAGATAGGACGTGTCTAGTGTGTGCGTATCATAACTTCTGAGAGTCCTGGGCAGAAAAGACCTACCAAGCTCCTTCCTACTAATTTTGCATGTGAGTTGAATTTTGTAGGGTCGCAGCTCCATAGCAATGTTCGCACGTATGTCCTTCCCGGACACAGCGGTGGGAACCAGGTGTCCCTGCGACTTTTCTTTGGGATGTTCCGGAACCGCCCCAAACAGCCTCTCTAGCTATGGAGGAAGTTTCCCAACATATAGGCTTGCAGGGGACATTTCACATTCAAACCATGACACAGAGAGAGGATCATATATGTCTGAAGTGACATTGTAGAAATAGCCCATTGCAAAAGACATATGGGACATCTGGGGGGCGGGGAATCCAGAAAAAGGGAAGTGAAATGTAAATAAAGAATATATCCAATAAAAAAAGAAAAGAAAAGAAATAGCCCATTGCACCCATTGCTTCCTACAGACTCAGGAAGCTAGGTATGTGGGCAGCTCAATTGCCAAGGCAAAACACAGAGGCTGGTCTTCTCTGCGCTTTGAAAGCCTCACTGCCAACTTACTTAACGCACCAGACAAAGAGCCTTTCCTGCCGGCGATGTACTAATGACTTACATGTCTATGTCCAAGTTGTTTTCATGATTATGTGCTTTCCAAGATTTCTACGGGGTGTATAAAAAAACCTATTAGCAGCAAAAGGTTTAATTTTAGTTATATGCTTGGCAGAGTAGAGGACAGATCCTGCCAGACATCTACATATATGCTTTACCTTGGCAGAGAGCGAAGGGGAATGACTCTAGCAAATTCCACTACTGTTTAAAGTAACCAGCTCAGATAAGCCAAGATTATGCCTCAACATTTTGCCTTTTTGTGAAATGGGTCAGTGGACTGTCCTACCGAATCCCTTTCTGTTGTTTTTGTGTGTGTGCATATGTGTGTGAGTGTGTGTGTGTGTGTGTAGAATAATGGCTGATGTTGGGGGCCATCTTTAGTCATTCTTTCTGTCTTAGTCAGGGTTTCTGTTCTTGTACAAACATTATGACCAAGAAGCAAGTTGGGGAGGAAAGGGTTTATT
>BDUI01000048.1:517241-529043 GCA_002335545.1 Apodemus speciosus | reverse complement strand
GAGGCCATGGAGGGATGTTTCTTACTGGCTTGCTTCCCCTGGCTTGCTCAGCTTGCTTTCTTATAGAACCCAAGACCACCAGCCCAGGGATGGCACCACCCACAATGGACTCTCCCCTCTTGATCTCTAATTGAGAAAAAGCCTTACATTGGATCTCCTGGAGGCATTTCCTCAACTGAAGTTCTTTTCTCTGTGATAACTGCAGCTTGTGTCAAGTTGACACACAAGACCAGCTAGTACACCTTCACCTTAGGTTTTTAGAGAGGATCTCTTACTGAATCCAGAGGTTGCTGAGTTGCCTTGATTGTCAGGCCAGCAAAGCCCCAACAATCCTCCTGTCTCTGTTTCTCCTGTGTTAGAGTTATTGGTACATGCTGCATAGCTGCCTTTTATGTTGATGATGGGAATAGAACAAGAGGGAGAGCCACCTCGCCAGCCCCTAGTCCTACTCTGTTTTGAACACCTTGGTGGCTACAAAATCAGTCAATGTGATTATAAATGCATTCTGCCCAGCACAGAAGTCACTGTTTCGGATAACATTTGTGGCTATTTAAATTCAACTCCAAAGAGATGAAAATTCAGTTCTTCCAGCACTGACTGCATTTCAGGTTCTCAGTGGGCATGAGGGGATGCTGACCTCAGTGAGGAAGGAGCAACCTGGATGGCCCCACGATAGGTCCTGTTGACAGCACTGGTCTCCAACAGATGAGCGTGGCAGACATGGTTGCAATATAAATGTTTCCATAGCAGTCACAAGGAAGGACAATGGCATAGGCTCCTGTGGAGTCTTACAGCAGAACAGAGAGCAATCACCAGCTTCATGCTTTTATAGCAAGACACTGCCTCCTGCTGCCACTTTTCCATGAAACATTCACACAGTAAACTCTGCTCTAGCCTGTTAAATGTGTGTGCGCACACGTGTGTACATGTATGCATTCATATGTATATGTATGTACACGTGTCTATGCATATGTGTGCATATACACGTGTGTAAATGTATGTATGTGTGCATGTTGTGTATACATGTATGCATACATGTGCACATGTGTATGCATGTGTGCATGTGCACTTGCATGTGTACATGTGCATGTGTATGCATGTGTATATGTGGGTACGTGTGTACATGTGTGTGTGCTGTTCTGGGTGAGTTTAATCCATGGCCTTTTGCCAATGTTCAAAGAAAAGTGATTTAAGAAGAAAACTTTTAGTATCTGCTTTCTTTCTCCCTTTGGATTTTTTCCCTTTGGACTTTTAATGCTAGGATGGATTATCACGATGGTTTAAATATGTGATACATTAGCTTCAAAAGTTCCCAGAGTACTGCAAGAAAGAACTCTTTCTGTAGGCGCCTGAGTGCTATTATTACTCTCCTGTAATCTTGTTTTCTCATAATACAAAAGTTTCAAAACTAAGTGAAAGACACAATACAAATCATTACCTTATACTCTCTATAAAAATGTGCTCAAAATAGATCAAATGCTTAAAAGTAAGAGCTTAAATGGCAAAGTCTCCTAGAGGAAAAGTTACACACATCTTTTTAAAACCTTATATTAAGTAATGATCATTAGTTAAAGCAATGAAAGCAAAACTCACAGAAGGAAACAGCACAGCAAAATGGCTTCATAAAAACTTAGGACACTTGCGTTTCAAGGGACTCATCACGAGAGTAAAATAGTGATTCATAGGGTGGGAGAAGATGGTCATTTATATGCTCAATTATACAGGGAGACATGATCTGCCTAGCAATGTCCTTAAATAAGATACAAAGTAATAAATAAACACATGAAAAGGGGCTCAATTCTGTCAGCCTTTAGGAAGGGCAAGCCCAAAGTATCATGAGATGTCCATTCATGGCCAGTCAGAGTGACTGAGATAACCACAGAGAACAGATGTCAACGTGCATGTGGCAACATCAAAGCCCTCAAACACTCTCGGTGGGAAAGAGTTTAGTCAGCTTTGTGCTGCCTGAACAGAACACTTGAGGGAAGCTGCCTAGTAGAAGAATTCTTATTCTGGCTCACGGTTCCAGAGAGCTGAGCCAGTGACTTGACTCCACATCTCTGGACATTTTGTGAGGAGCATCATGTAGAGAAAGGGGATGCTTTCTTCATGGTGAACAAGAGCTGAGACTTGGAAAGGGTCTGGAGGCCAGTTATAACTTTCAAATGTATGCTAACAGGCCCCTCCCCACCCCCTGCCTTGCTCTAGCTAGGTTTCACCTCCTGAAGTGGAAAGCAAGCTTTTGATACATGACCCTGTGGTAGAGACTGCCAAAGCATAGCAACAGAAGCAGTTTGTAATTCCTTAAGAAGTTAAACAGAGAGGAGGATGACTTGGTAATTCTAAAGCTATAAATTTGCATAAATCACAAGGATTCATATCTGGGTATTTCTAATAGTATCATTAATCACCCAAATGTTGGAAACAACTCAAGAGTCCATCAGCCCATACTCAAACAAAACACACCATGTCCATACACTAAATTCAAAATATACAAGACTGGGACACACTAACATGGATGGAGCTGGACAACCCATCACAAATGAAAGGAGCTGGATACAGGCAACAAAATTTATATTGTTCATTTTTAAATGAAGCATCCACAATATGCATAATCATGGAGATAAGAAAGTAGGCTTTCGTTGGAGTTCTGATTGTTTATTTAATAGTCAAATCCCACCAAATATTGGTCTCAATCCATAAACATATCAAATATGATGGTTAGTTTTCATCGTTGTCAACTTGAAAATCAAATCACGTAGGAAGAGTGTCAGTCTGTCTATTGAGTTGGCCCATGGGCATGTCTGGAGGAATGGAAGTCCCATTGCTGACGTAGGGGTCCTGAGCTAAGTGAAGCAATCAGTGAGTGTGAGGAAGTGTACCTATGCATTCATTTCTTTCTGCTCTGATGAAGGATGTGTCAGCTAGCTATGATGTATAGGTATGCTTTTAAAGTGGCTTTGGTACATACAGTATCTCAGTGCAATATTCTGTGTTTTATGCTTTTTCTTTTTCTTTTTGAGAATCTCATACTTGAATAAAATACATATTATTTCCAACCTGTTCATTCTACCCCCTGCCTTCCATTCCAATCCCCCCTTTCCAACTCCTCCAGTTTCTGTCATATTTATGATCTTTTCTATAATTATGTTCACACACATACACACACACACACACACACACACACCTTTAGCAGTGCTGTTATGCAGATGTGTTTAGGTCTGACCACCTGGGATTAGATAATATATACAAAGTCTTGCCACTGAAGATTCTCCATCTCTTACTAGCCTCTGATTGCTTGAGGCTCTTCATCTAGGGGTGGGAAATCTCCCCCATGCCCACTGTCATGTCGGTGGTGTGAGCTTTAGGCAGGTCTTGGTTAGGCAGCCATATCATTGAGATCTCATGGTACAGTCAGAGCCTGTAGGATCTGGAGGACACTATTTCACAGCAAGTGTCTTAGTCCTTTGGCTCTTCCAATGTTTCGCTTCTTCTGCAGTGTTCTCTGAGCCTTGGGTGCAGTACAACTGTGTTGTAAATATACTTGTGAGGACTGTAAATGGCACAGTCACTTGGTCTTTTCATTTCAGCAAGTGGTGGATCTCTGTAGGAACTAATGTCTACTGGGGAGGGGTGGGATGTCACTGAGGGTGAGAGCTACATTATCTGTATATATACATGTGAACACATGTATATATATACATGTGCACACATGTATATATATACACACATGCATGTAGTCATATATACATAAATATATATATACATGTATAGATATGTATATATGTGTACACACATATACACATATGTGTGAATAGTTCTTGCTTGTTTTTAACCACCTACTCAACAGTAAGTAGTTTTTGAGTGCCATCCGAGTCAATCTTTTAAGGAATTTGAGTCCAACAAATATCTGATATAGAATGTCTGCATTTTAAACAAAGAAATCTCCAAGTCTGTGTTTTTGTGAGGGTTTAGAGGACATCACGGCTTTTCACCTGAACTAAAAGGGCAAATGAGAAGAAGTAGATCATGTCATTTGTGAGCTAGAAAATCTGATTATAAAACAGTAGCGACTTTGAAAGGCTCCGGTAGTTAGTATCTTTTAGTCAAAAGCCTGTGTTACATAATCTTTCAAGGACATTAGAGAGGAAAACAGAAAGCGGCTCCAAATCACGCAGGGTTTTCAGGTCTGTGAACTTTTAGACAAATACAATTGCCCTGGGTCACTGTCCACCACGAAAGTTCCTGCTACAATGTACTTGCTACCACTTTGAATTTGCATTTTAGTATCTCTAAAATGCTGCTTTGCTCCAGAACTGGAGGTAAGCTCTGCAGAGTTGACATAACCTTTGATTTTACTTCCTGGTCAGATGCACAATCAGCTCTATACACACCCTTAAAGTGTCTTTCAGAAAACAAACACTAAATCATAAAACGAGCCCTGTGGGAGTTGCCAAGGACTTAAGGGAAATTAGCTTAGGTGTGCAGAACTTCGGACGACCTGACAGGCTTCATCGAAGTGTCACACAGAGCTTTGCGGGAACCACTACACCTTGGCTTCGAGCCCACAGGAGCTGTGAGGATGGTGCAGATTAAATTTCCACGAGAGCAGCCCTTGCTGAGGCCCTATGGGAGAATTAGACAGGAGGATGATCCTTGAGTCACGCCACACTTGCTCTCTCTAGCCTACCAACTTGACCCCAGGTTGGCAGGAGGCTCTGCTCACTTTACACGGCATGTCTCTGAGTTCCGATCTTCATAACCCAACCTCCTAAACACAGTCACACAACACATTGCAGGAGCAGAGGGGAAAATAGCTCAAGGGAGACCAAAGTGAACCGGCAGCTGGGAGCTGGGAGCTGGGAAGGAGGCTGTGGTTTGACCTTCATTGATATTTGACTGACCCCTTTCAAAGAAACCAGGAGAGCATCTGGAAAATTGGCTCATCAGTCGTGAATACAGAAGTGAGGTCTAATCTCAGCTCACATGTAACAAGCCAGGCACCCTGTAAACTCCTGTAACTCTAGTTCCAAGGAATCTGGTATGCCTTTTTGGGCCCTGTGCTCACACAGTTGAGTGTCTTAGTACACGTGTACACACACACACACACACACACACACACACACACACACACACAAACACAAACATGCAAACACACATACTCATGTATGCATGCATGCACACACACATACACATGCACAGAGACTTAGAGAGAAACAAAAGGAAAAATTTTAAGTAAAGAAAACATGTCTTCAGGGACTGGCATGATGGTGCATGAAGTCAAGTGCTTGCCGAACAAGCTCAAAGACCTAAGTCCAACTCCCAGGACCCGCATAGAAAAGCCAGACATTCTAGGAAGCATTTGTAATTCCTGTGCCAGAGGCACGCGGATCACCGGTGCCAGGAGGCCTGCCGTCCTGGCTAACTTGACACATTCTAGACCACTGAGAGACCCCGTCTCAACAAACAAGTCAGATGGTGCCTGAGGACATCATCATGCTCTGACTTCCGCACACACATGCACACAGGCTCATGCTTACACACGCACAGTTGCACATTTGCACACCCCCAACTGACACACTCTTATAGAGAGCGTGCTAAAAAAAAATGCTTATTTCTTTCCCTAAGAACTGACTTGGAATTTCCACCAATCACGTCCCCATTGAATTGCTACAGAATGTGATTGGCTATAGCTAGATGTCGTCAGTCTTCCTGCGGGGGTGATCATGGAGCCCTGCACTGCCCATCTGCCATGCTCGAGGTTTTACAGACTTTTTTTTTTTTTTTTTAACAGCAGAACATATTAGAACTGGTGCAGTTCCTCAGTAGTTTGGCAACAGTATTTCTCATCGCTTGAGTGTACGGGGAAGGGTGCCAGCACCATCCTTATCTACCAAATGGTAAACTCGAGGCTTGAGGGGGTAACTGGCACAGGCTACAGCTGGTGTGAGGGTAAGAGGCAGACCCCGAGGGTGCTGGGAAAGCCCCTGCCTCAGATGCTTCCACATAACTCCAAGACTGGACATATTTTTCTCTCACCATCGATGACATAGAATCAACTTCTGTTTTGTAAAGCCAACGCTTTATAGGAGTTAAACATTTACCTTCGCCCTCCCTCCTGTTCTCTAAGGAGGGGTCTTGAGCCTCGGTTTCCTCAGAGGTAAAGTGAGGGGTCATGAGATGGAATACCAGGTATACTGCCTGGTTGTTGTAAGAGGATTGGTCAGGATACCCCTGGGGCACAGCCAGCATTTTCTGAGAGGCAACTAGCATCGGAGTAAAGCCCCTGTTGCCTGTGCTCACACTCCAGGAGCAATGGAGACGAGCTGAGGGCACTCCAGAGGGCCGGTCACAAGGTTCTGGACAGGCACAGGGTGCACCTGGATTTGACCTGGACTTAGGGCCTGGGCTGTTCAGTCTGTGCCTCTGGGGACATCAAGCTTTCTCTCTTGTCACCTTTACTCTGCCTTCTGGAGCACAGCGGTTTCAGACTAATAGCTCATTTTCCTTCTTTGTGCTTGGGAGTCTGTTGTTGAATTAAGAGTTCATTTTCTTTTATCTTTTTTTTTAACATCCTTCTTTCTTAGTCTTTTCGTGTGTGTGTGTGTGTGTGTGTGTGTGTGTGTGTGTGTGTGTGTATGTGTCTGTACATATCTCTGTGTGTAAATTTTAAGTGCTTGAGACATCCGATACAGAGCCGGTGTTAATGCAAAGATTCACAGCTGGTTAGGGTCCTGAAAAAATTAAAAAAATTTTGCAAGTGTGCTCAGCCTTAAATAGGACATTTCTATTACTCCCTCCGTGGCTCAGAGAACGCTGAGGAAGAGAGGGAGAGAAAATTCGAGATCCAAGTGGTAGACGCCAGGTCAGTACTGGCCAGGGAAGCTGAGTCTAGAGATGCTGAGAGGAATCCTTGTTTTCAGTGATGTCTCCATGCGTGAGCTACCTGTGCTCCTGTGGGAGTCTCTGCATCACACTCTAACGAGCCCCGAAACCTAGTGGGTCATAAAGCAAGAACACAATAAAAACAGAAAGGCATGATAGTGTGGTGAAGACTCGTGTGTATGTATCCATGTATGTGTGTATGTGTGTGTATGTGTCCATGTCTGTGTGTGTGTCCGTGTGTATGTATGTGTCCCTGTGTGTGTCTATGTGTGCATGTGTTTGGGGGAGGTGGAGGTATGTATTAGTTGTTTTTGTTGCTGTGATAAAATGCCATCACCAAGATATCTTATAGAGGGAAGAGTTTATCTTGCCAGGGGAATAAGAGTCCATTGTGGAGGGGACGCTCGGCAGGCACGGTGTTGGGAACAGGAAGTTGAGAGCTCACATCTTCCGAGGCAAGCGGGGAGCAGCGGGGGTGAATGGAAATGGCTTAAAGCTTTCTGTCTCTAAGTGGTGCCCTGATAACGGCTTCCGTCCGGAAACTCTTCCCCTCTTAAAACCTACCTCAAAGCACCACCAGCTGGAGACCTAGTGTGCAAATGCCTGAGACTGTGGTAGACACTTCTCATTCTGAGCACTGCAGGGGAGACAGAGGAGGATACGCGAGGGTGGGGTGTGAGTGTGACGGAATCCCATCACATACGTGTTTGAAACTGTCGAAAGGACACATTTTAAAAAGGTCATCTCAGGATAGCCCTGGAAAATAAAATAGATATTTCAGGAGAAGCAGTGTCTGTGCGAGGACAGCAGGTAAATATGTTAAAGTTCTACCCAGACCTCAGTCCATGGTGCTGTTGGCTCACGGTGACATCCGTCGGTGGTGATATCAGCTCATGGTGACGTCAGTCCGTGGTGATATCAGCACACGGTGAAGTCATTCCACGGGGATGTCGAAGAAGGAGTGAGTCAGGGCAAAGTGGCGCACACCTTTCATCCCACCACGTGGGAGGCAGACAGGTCTCTGTGAGTTTGAGACAAGTCTGGTCTACACAGTGAGTTCCAGGCCAGACTCAGTCTCAATAAATAAATAAAGTCAAATTCTTATAAATTCGTGCTTATTTGGCGTGTGATTTCTACACACTTGTATTATAATTTACAACTACCAGCTGTATCTCACAAACAGTGTAACTGATTAGAAAATCTTACTTTATAGCAGGGCCGGAGAACAAGACCTTATCGGCCATATCCTGTCTCCCCTTTTTTGAAGAGAGATTTTTCTTTTGCTGTATAAAATAGAATTTTTTTTTTAAAAAAATTAATCAAGGCACATATTTGGCACATGAAAGAAAATGGCGTTGGTATTTTAGAGTTTTTCTACTTACACTTTCCCATTATATTCTTGCTATATCATTTTAAAAATCACACTTTGTTTTATGTACAGCAATGTAATTTTCATGTTAAATAATACTATGTCTTAGTTAGGATTTTTAAGACTATGTCTTAATTAGAATAATTAGAATAATACTGTGTCTTAGTATTTTTAAGACCATGACCAAAGCAACTCTTATAAAGGAAAATGTTTAGTTGGGGCTGGCTTAGAGTTTCAGAGGTTTAGCCCATTACCATCATGGTCTGGAACGAGGCGGCATGCAGGCAGACATGGTGCTGGAAAAGGAGCTGAGAGTTCTGTATCTTGATCCAAAGGCAGCAGAAGGAGACCGTTTCTCATACTGGGTGTAGCTTGAGCATTGGAGACCTCAAAGCCCGCCCCCACAGTGACGCACTTCCTCTAACTAGGCCACACCCACTCCAATAAGGCCACACCTCCTCATAGTGTCATTCCCTATGAGCTAAGCATTCAAACACATACACCTCTGGGGGTCATTCTTATTAAAACCACCACACACCGTAATAGAACAATTTGATAATAGTTTAAAACAGCAAAATGGAAAACCATCAGGTTGCAAGCCCTCCCCAGTTGTTACTTTAACGGGGATTGCTGTGGCCTGTATGATAAGTATGTATGTAGAAGATGATCTATGACTCATTAGCTATTTACAGGAGCCCCTAAGTGGTTTGTGTTATACTGGTTTAGCTGAAGTGGTAATGATAAGAACTGTGAATAGGATCCTAACTAACCTCTTCCCTGAGCATCGTACTGTCACATACATTTAAGGACATCGCAGCCTGGGCTGTCATCTGAAGGGAAGGGGGAATGTAGAAGGGAAAACTGCAATGGCCCAGCACAAGGCCAGCAGACACCCGGGACGGTGCCCGCTTTGCATTGATAGTGTAGAAACTGTTTGTTCGCTGAGGGCATAGCTCGGTTGGAAGAGTATTCACCTAGCATACATGAAGCCCTGGGTTCACATGTCAGTAAAACCAAGAGTGATCCCATTCCCCTGTCATCCCTGAGCTCAGGAAGCAGGGACAGGAATTATCCAGAGTTTAAGGCAGACCACAGCTACACAGCAGGCCTGAAGCTAGCTTGGGGGTATATGAGACTCTATCTCAGAAATAAAAAGGGATGATGAATCAACGAGTAGACCATTTAGGAAGAAAACCAACTGAAAGGGATTCTGTTGCCCAAGGAGAGTGCATGCGTCAACACGGCCACCTTCTCTACGAGAGGTCCAAGTGATGTACTCTATGCACGAATTTCTGGAGCAGTTTAATTCTCTGTCCACAGCAGGAGAGTCAATATTATTGTCTTCTTGTGTTTTTAACCTTCTTTGTTGGCTGGTGCGTGGCTCTCTTGGGACATACCAGGAAGAGTTTTGAAGCCAGCTGGCGCTTCTAGGGATCAAAGCCCATAACTCTAATCCCTCCCTGCTGCTTCCAAGCTGACAAGTCCCACACCATCTATGAACTCAATCCTTAAAACAAAAATAGGTTCCCTCCCTCAAAGGACGGAAGGCGATGATGTCCACGGAGCATCAGGAAGCACACAGGTACTCACGTGGAGGGGTGGCCTCTCGGCTGCCTTCCACGCTAGCCGGCTGCAGGGTGCTGGCTGCAGGGTGCTGGCTGCAGGGTGCCTCCGGTAAGCCATTCAGTGTGAGCGACCTATCCACACCACAAAACACTGAACCAATCCCCTGGAAAACATAAAGGAAAGAAAGGAGAAACCTAGCCAAGGCCTAGCCAGCCATGTCATCATTAGCTTGCCCAGGTTGGGGGTTTCTCATTTTTGAGGGTGAGAATTGAACTGAACAGCAGTTTGAAGGCATCAGAGAGGATGCTGGGAAAGAAGGGAGAGGAAAGGAAGCAATGCCTGGGTCATGTTAGGCTTTGTGCTCAGGAATCAAAAAGCAATGAGCTCGAGGCCTCAGAGGTGACTCAGTGAGAAAAGCTGTTAGCTAGCACAGCAGAGTGGAGACCAGAGTTCGAATCCCCAACCCCATGTAGCCACTCGAATCCCATCCGAGGGCGCAGGAGACCACGGCTGGCCGGGGATCAAGCTGGCTATCTAGACTGGGATCTGCCAGCTCTGGGTTCTGGAGGCTGGCCCTGCTCTGTAAGAAGAGAAAAGTCTTGGAAACACCCAGAGTTGACTCCTGGCCTCCACACATATGCATGTGCTCCTATGTATACACAAACACATGCGAACACATATACACATGTGTCTCACACACACGGGCCAAAAAAAGTGCATCCACATGAAACTACTCTTTACGTGAAATTTCATGATTTAAGACAAAGGGAAGAAAATTTAAATTCACTTTTTGTCTTCGTTAGGGTTATCATTGCTGTGCAAACACCATGACCAAGAACTCCTCTTAGAAAGACAACATTTAGTTAGGGCTGGCTTACGGGTTCAGAGGTTCAGTCCATTATCATCAAGGTGGGAACATGGCAGCATCCAGGCAGGCATGGTGCAGGAGGAGCTGAGAGTTCTACATCTTCATCTGAAGGCTGCTCGTGGAAGACTGGCTTCCAGGCAGCTAGGATGAGGGTCTTGTAGCCCACAACCACAGTGACACACCCACTCCAACAAGGCTATTCCTTCTCATCATGCCACTCCCTGGGTAGAGCACATACAAATGATCATGTTCTACTCCCTGGTCCTCATTGGCTTGTTCAAACATATGAGTCTATGAGGGCCATACCTAAACATAGCATAATAAAAAATACATTTAGTCTAAAGTCCCCATAGTCTATAAAGTCACAACAATGTTAAAAGTTTAAAGTCTCTTCTGAGATTCATCCAATCACTTAACTGTAATTCCCAAAGCAAGTCAGGAAACCAGCTGGACAAACTCCAAACTCTACATCTCCATGGCTAATGTCAAAGCAGTCTTCCAACTCCTTTTTCATCTTTGCTGACTGCAGCAAGCTTCTTTTCCTGGGTTGGTTCCACTCCCTGTTAGCGGCTTTCCTCAGCAGGTATCCCATGGCTCTATCATCTCGAAAATCCTGGGGCCTCCAAGAAAACCTCAATGCTACACCTTCTTGCTTGAATGTCTGGGATCCATACATGATCTTCTGGGCTCCTCCAAAGGCTGGCGTCACTTCACCAGCTCTGTAGCACTCTAAGCTCAGGTTGATTGGTCATCATCCTATGGTATTGGCATCTCCAATACACTGGGGTTTTCCTCTGCAACTGGGCTTCACCAATAGTCTCTCATAGGCTTGCTTCATGGTGCCAAGCCTCAAATCCTTTGCATGACTCAAAGGCCCTTCAGTCCTGGGCCATAAACTACAACTGAGGCTGCACCTTCACCAATGGCCTTCCATGGCCTCTCATAGTAACAAGCCACAGCTGCTTTTCATGACCCCTTCATGCCTTCAAAACCAGTACTGCCTGGGTGACTCTTACACATTACCAAGTACAGCTAAAGCATGAGGTACAACCTTGGCTATCTCTGGAACACACAGCTTCTTCTTCTTCTTCTTTTTTTTTTTTTTTTTTTTTTT
>BDUI01000048.1:491075-516451 GCA_002335545.1 Apodemus speciosus | reverse complement strand
CTCTGTAGACCAGGCTGGCCTCGAACTCAGAAATCCGCCTGCCTCTGCCTCCCAAGTGCTGGGATTAAAGGCGTGTGCCACCACCACCCGGCTGCCATCTCTCTTTTTAATCACCATTAATTTCTTAGCCCCAGCTAACCAGCATCAATTGTCCCAGTAGTCCCTTCTATTGTTCACTCTAAAGCTGGAGCCACATGATGGAAGCTTCTGAGTTCTGTTTTCTAACTCCTTCACTGCCTAAGCTTAGCTGTTCTGGATCTTGCTCTGTAGATTGACCTTGAGCTCAGATATTCCTGACTCCTAGGATTAAAGGTGTATGTAACACCATGCCTTGACTTTTTTCCATCTAGAACTTGCTCTGTCCGAGGCTGGCCTTGAACTCAGAGATCTGTTTGGTTTATCTCCTGGATCTAAATTTGGCTGGGTAGGATCTTGCCACAAAGTCCCACCCCTTTAATCTGCTATCTCCCAGAACACAGGATTCAGCTCCATTTCGCTTCCTGGTGTGCCTTCAATACTAGAACCATTTATTTTATATTTTCCCTTTTTCAGCTTTCTATGCTTGTTTAAAATGCTCTTCATGAGTCCTAACCAGAGAACAAAGTCTATGACGGGTGTTTTCTGAGACTTCCTTTGTCAGTGCAATTAATCTGAGTCTCTTCATCTTAGCCTCTGGCAGGCTCTTCCGCCCAGGCAAAAACTAATCACATTCTTCCAAACAAAAGCATGGTCAGGCCAATCACAGCAATAACCTACTCCCCAGTACCAACTTCTGTCATTGCTGTGCACAGATACCATGACCAAGAACTCTTATTATAATACTTGCTGTGCATAGACACCATGACCAACAACTCTTCTTATAAAGGCAGCACTTAACTGGGGCTGCCTTACAGGTCCAGTAGTTCAGTCCGTCATCAAGGCAGGAATCTGGCAGCATCCAGGCAGGCATGGTGCAGAAGAAGCTGAGAGTTCTCCATCTTCATCAGTAGGCTGCTAGCAGAATACTGACTTCTAGGCAGCTAGGAGGAGGGTCATAAAGCCCACACCCACAATGACACACCTACTCCAACAAGGCCACACCTCCTAATAGTGCCATTTCCTGGGCACAGCATATACAAACCATCACACTTTTCTAAAGGGAACAAGGGACAAGTCTTTATGGAATCAACACAGCATCCGTGACAAAAACTGATGAGGGGTTGGTGCTCACCTCGGGAGGGGCACCCTGCCTGCTAATGAAAAAGCATGCATACTCACAGGTGTTAATCATGATGGTAGACTCAGCCTCCATGTTCCTGTCAGGAGTAAAACCTCCAAGCTTGCAAATGCCCAAACACTGTCATTTCCTTGTTAGAAAAATAGACGAAAAGATGTCAAAATAACCCGCATAGCAAATTGACCCTTCATCCATAATAAGCCTCTCCAGATAAAGTTTATTTAGAAAATAATGATCACCAGAAGCTTGGACCTTGACAGTAGTGAGGAAGAGAAGTACCTCTCAAAACAAAGCAATAATCACCCTACAGATTAATGAGAGGGTGTACCAGAGAAATCAGAAGCCGAGACGGCCGGTGAGCACAGAGGACGCTTAATTGACCATTTGTTCTTCTGCATCGGCACTGACAATTAGCCTGGTAACACTTTGAAGTGATTCCCCAGTGTGGGTTGAGTCCCAGGTTTGGTTTCTGGATGGCTTTGATGGCACAGGATGCAGGTGGCCGGAGGAGGGTGGCCGGCTTACGATCACTCTTAGTTCCAGGCTGTGACACAGTGGCTTCTCTGTAGTCCGGATGAAAAGCTTTCATGGCAGGGTGCCCTTGCACCATCCTCTGAGCATGGTAAGGGGAGGAGGGAACATGGCGAGCAGGGAGGAGGGAGAAGAGGAGGAAGCTGAGAGGATGAGTTGGGAAGGGGTGTGGGGACCAGAGCCCTTCTGGAGACTTCTGGCATCACATTCTGCCCATTTTTTTTCTTTCTAGAGCAGGCATTACTTCCTCTATATTAAAGCCAATGCCAGCACTGGCTCGATATATAGATTTTTATCCATCATGTGGTCGATGGGGCACATGCTAATGTCACACAAAGTGAATTACAAGGGAGCCAAGGACACATGGACCAGTGAGTTTCAAACTCCATCTTTCTCCCGAATTAAGCACAACTCAGGTTTTAAACTGTCATGTCATAGGAAAAAAAAAAACAAGCAGGACGCATGAACAGTAAGGCACAGCCCCAGGGGCCTGCCTGAGCAGCCACAGGCCCCTAAGGCAAGCCCTGTGCCCTGGGCAGTCCGCACGCACTCAGTCCACAATGGAAGTTCAGCCATTGATTGTGGGGGGCAGATGGTCAGCTTTTCTTCCCGCAGGTTGAGCATTGCTTGCCCAGGAGGGAGGAGGTATACCCAGAGCCGCCCCCTAGAGCTTCCGTGAACTAAGGAGGCGGCTGGTTACGGAATGCGAACCCCCAGCATTCGTCCCCCTCCCCAAGCCCAGGTTTTTCAAAGCTTTGTACTGAAGTTAGAAGGTTGGAACGCTCAAAACAAAGAGAGGACGTCACGGAAGAATTCAAACAGAGGCTTTAGACCACATAGGGTGCTGGGAAGAGAAGTCCTCCCTCCCCCAGGGACAAGAAACTTCTTTTATTTATTTAATTTCTGTTGTTTTTTTTTATTTTATCAGATATTTTATTTATTTACATTTCAAATGTTATCCCCTTTCCCGGTTTCCCCTCCAGAACACCCTCCCATCCCATCGTTCCCCCCTGCTTTTATGAGGGTGCTACCCCACCAACTCACCCACTCCTGACTGCCTGCCCTGGCATTCCCCTATACTGGGCCATTGAGACTTCCCAGGACCAAGGGCCTCTCTTCCCACTGATGTCCCATGAGGCTATCCTCTGCTACATATGCAGCTGGAGCCATGGGGCCCTCCATGTGTACTCTTTGGTTGACAATTTAGTCCCTGGGAGCTCTGGGGGGTCTGTTGGTTGATATTGTTGTTCCTCCTATGGGTTGCAAACCCCTTCAGCTCCTTCAGTCCTTTCTCCAACTCCTACACTGTGCTCAGTCCAATGGTTGGCTGCGAGCATCCACCTCTGCATTTGCCAGGCTCTGGCAGAGCCTCTCAGGAGACAGCTATATCAGGCTCCTGTCAGCAAACATTTCTTGGCATCCACAATGGTGTCTGGGTTTGCGCTCTGTATATGGGATGGATCGCCAGGTGGGGCAGTCTCTGAATGGTCTTTCCTTCAGTCTCTGCTCCACACTTTTTCTCTGTATCTCCTCCCTTGAGTATTTTGTTCCTCCTTCTAAGAAGCACTGAAGCATCCACACTTTGGTCTTCCTTCTTCTTGAGCTTCATGTGGTCTGTGAGTTGTATCTTGGGTATTCATACCATATGTGTGTTCTTTTGTGACTGGGTTACCTCACTCAAGATGACACTTTCTAATTCCATCCATTTGCCTAACAATTTCATGAAGTCATTGTTTTTAATAGCTGAGTAGTACTTCATTCTGTAAATGTGCCACATTTTCTGTATCCATTCCTCTGTTGAAAGACAACTGAGTTCTTTCCAGCTTCTTGCTATTATAACTAAGGCTGCTATGAACATAGTGGAGCATATGTCTTTATTACCTGTTGGAGCATACTCTGAATATAAGCCCAGGAGTGGTATAGCTGGGTCCTCCAATTTTCTGAGGAACCGCCAGACTGATTTCCAGAGTGGTTGTATCAGCTTGCAATCACACCAGCAATGGAGGAGTGTTCCTCTTTCTCCATATCCTTGCCAGCATCTGCTGTCACCTGAGTTTTTGATCTTAGCCATTCTGGCTGGTGTGAAGTGGAATCTCAGGCTTGTTTTGATTTGCATTTCCCTGATGACTAAGGATGTTGAACATTTCTTTAGGTGCTTCTCAGCCATTCAGTATTCCTCAGATGAGAATTCTCTCTTTTGCTCTGTACCCCATTTTTAAATAGACTTATTTGGTTCTCTAGAGTCTAACTTGGTGAGTTTTTTTGAAGGTTCATTTTTGTCTGTATGAGTGTTTGCCTGCATATGTGCATATGTACCGTGTGTGTGTGTGTGTGTGTGTGTGTGTGTGTGTGTGTGTGTGTGTGTTACCTGAGAAATCCAGAAGAGGGCATCAGATCCCCTAGACTAGAGTTATAGGCAGTTGTAAGAAGCCACATGGGAACTAGGAATCAAATCTGAACATTCTACGGAAACTGTGAGCTCTGCAAGAGTACCCTGTGCTCTAACCAATGAGCCATTTCTCCAGCCCCTATTTAAAGGGGTTTTGGGACAGGGTGTCTCTATGTAGTCCTGGTGGGCCTGGAGCTCACTGTGTAGATCAGGCTAGGTTTGAACTCACAGAGATCCTCCTGCCTCTGCATTCTAAGTGCTGGGAAAGGCCTGTGCCACCATGGCTGGCAATGCATGTTTATTAATTGAAAAACTAAGCTGGAATATATAAAATATAAAGCTTAATGTAATATTTTTAATTTTAAGCACAATTCCAAATGATTTCCCTCTTCCCTACCTTCCCCATGCTGGCACTCACAGCAACTTTGATTCGGAAGATGCAGTCAAGCAAGAAGAGGTGGGTGGGTACTTTGATTATTTATTATTTTTATGGATTTGTGGAATCCTTGAGAACCTGAGGCTTACAAATTCTTAGAATTTACTTCAAACTCAATATATCATATTTTCAGGGGGGAAAAAGAACCCCCCATACTGTTAAGTGATCAATTCTCTTTATGATGTCATTATAATAAATGCATGAATATGGTTTATAAGTAGGCAAGCGAATTCTAGACATCATATGACAAAATAAGTTGAAAATTGTCATGCCAGTTATTAAGATGTATCACTTATGAGGCTGTCATAGCTAAGGCAGATTTATGGAGGCAGAAGATTCACCTTTAATCTTGTAAAGCAGAAGAGAGCCCCGCACAGAGCCAACGTACAGGGTGCGTCTCCATGCATCACATGGCGAACCATGCTATGGAGACTGGTGGCCTCCAAACAAATGGATCAGCACCTCATCCTGTAGCCCAGGATCAATTCCAGATTAATTAATTTAAGTGAAAAAACACTGAAGAAGCAACCATGTGCAAATCCACTTAGACACACCAGAGAGGGTCTTCCTAAATGTTCACGACAGGTTCTAATGATCAGGCGAGAACAAGTAAAACTAAAAACCCAAGGACAAGCTGGGGGCTGCGATGCACATGGCTACATTTTCCTGCTGTCTTGCTTCTGTGGTGGAGTGCCCTGACCAAGTCAGCTGAAGGAAAAGACCGAGTGTGGCTTACAGATAGATCCAGGGGTGCAGTTCATCACCTCTGCAGGAGCCTGAGGCAGCTCTTATCATTGTCTCCAATAGTTAGGAAAGAGAGGGAGAGGGAGAGGGAGAGGGAGAGGGAGAGGGAGAGGGAGAGGGAGAGGGAGAGGGAGAGGGAGAGGGAGAGGGAGAGGGAGAGGGAGAGATAGGGAGAGAGCGGGAGAAAGCTAGAGAGAGAGCTAGAGAGAGAGCTAGAGCGAGAGTGAGCTAGAGAGCAAGAGAGAGCAAGAGAGTGAGAGAGACAGTGAGAGAGAGCAAGAGAGAGCAAGAGAGAGTGAGAGAGTGAGAGAGACAGTGGGAGAGAGCAAGAGAGTGAGAGAGTGAGAGAGTAAGAGAGAGAGACAATGAGTAGAAGCAAGAGAGAGAGCGCGCGTGAGAGAGAGAGAGAGAGAGAGAGAGAGAGAGAGAGAGAGGGGGGGGGGGGTAAGCAGGTTCTAGGATCATTTTCTCCGTGCATTAATACCTACTGCAGTAAGGATGGGTCTTCCTACTTCAGTTAACCTACGCTACGTGGCCCCACGTCTCCTGGGTCCTCCTAGATCTCACCCAGATGACAATACACAGCTCCCATAAAGTATCAAGGAAAAGAATTAAAAGGAAAAATAGTGAAGAGAGCAAAGGGGTGGAGGACTAAGGCTGTGGACCCTAGGTGCCCAGAGAAATGAGTGAGCCCGCAGCCAGCGCCGGAGACCCTCTCTTCCTCGCTGGGACGCCATCCTTCATACGGATGGACGTACCCGGAAGAGGGAAGATGTGAGCATGCGCGCAGTCAGCGGGTGCTAAGAAACTTGCAGGCATGTCCCTGCAAGTGCCGTTTGAGAGCAGTTCTCCAGTATCCATCCAACCCGGAAGGTCTTCAGATATCTTCCCACAGCCCGCGGCCTGTCACCCCTGCAGCCCAGAGAGAAACATCCAATGCTTATCAACCTGGAGCTGGTTACACGGGCTGCCTCCTGCTATACAAAGGCCACCCTGAACCCACTGCTGCAGTTATAAAGCATCTCGAAGACACATTACCAAGAGATACATGAACTATCATGTGTGGGAGAGGCGGGATGCTATCATGGGTTGGGACAGGCAGGATGGTGGACTCATGTCTGTCTGTGTACCCACAAAAGTCTGGAAGGAAACAGAAAGAAACTGACCTTGGTGGTTAGTGGTTTGAGGAGGGGATAAGAAAAGATGAATGGGGAAAATTGGAAGAACAAACATTCATTTATGACTTTACATAATTAGAAAAATATGACCAATATTAATGAATAATTTCCCCCATACTGAATATTCCAATTTATTTTTAATTATGTGTATGCGTGGGTATGTGCGTATGAATAAGGTGCCTACTGAGCATCAGGTCCCTTGGGAGCAGGAGTTACAGGTGGTTGCGAACCGTCTAACATGGGACATGTGTCCCCTGCAAGACTAGCACATGCTTTTAACTGCTGACCCATCTTTCCAGACTAAATACTTTGTTTGTTTCTTTTTTCTTTTCTTTTCTTTTTTTAAGATGAGTTCTTACTACACAGCTCTAGCTGTCCTGGAACTCACTATGTAGACTAGGCTGGCCTTGAACTCACAAAGGTCTACCTGCCTCTGCCTCCCAAGTGCTGTATTTAAAGGCATATGCCGATATGCCCAGTTTACACAGTTTCAAAATAGGATTTTAGTGAGAGAAAAGTATTTCGATGTGCTCTATTCACCCAGATGCAAGTCTTTTTCTTATCAATATCTGAAAACAAATTCTTTTAATGTTTCTAATCCTTCTTTTCATTTTTTTGTCAATAATACCCACTGATACTGTGTTTTCCCCATTGCCTTACTAATCTTGCAGTGCTAGGGAGATAGGCTGATCCACTGTGGGATTTCTTGCGGATGCTAGCTAGCATAGCTGATGTGTCTAGGAAGGGCTCCTGAGCCATTCAGGATCGGTGCCCAGAGGAAACACAGTGGAAAGTGTTTCTGTGCCACATGTCAGGGGCAGATGAATTCTTGCTGGGAAGTACGCCCCCCCCCCCCGCACCTCCCACCCCCAGTAGCCGACACCCATCTGTAACTACTTCCGCGAAGTCCTGTCCTGAGGAGTACCACTCTGGAGACCAGACCTGACATTGTGACTGAGGTCTGTTCTGACTCCTGGCAGAGCAGCCAGGCTGCTCTCCTGTCCTGTTTTGTTTCCGGCAGCATCCTGCAGCCCAGCTCTCCCCGCAGTCACTGAACCTGGAGCCGGTTGCTTCTGCCCTAAAGCACCGTTTGATGGCCATTAGCCAAGTTATCGGTCAGTGAGCAGCTTCAACCCTTATAAGGAAAACTAGGCGTCCGTCCTGATCTCTCTCAGCGTCATGTTTCTGGTGGTTGGGGTTTAGAGTGACAGCGAGTGAGAGTGACATTTGTAAAGAGAAGCTTGTTCAGCAGGTGCGGTAACAGGATCATTTAGGAGACCTGACTTCCCAGGGGCAACTGTTTGCTTTACAGGTCATTGAAGAGAGTTAAATTAGGCAGTGCGGAGCCGCTAACTTACAATTATTATTTTACGATGTGGTAGGAGCCAGGACCCTGGTACCGTGAAACAGTAATTGTCCCCAGGCAAGTCCTTGGAAGTGCTGTCTCACGGGATTCAGCCCACTGTCGGGAGAGCACAAAGGCTAGGAGTCTATTTTCCTTTCCACTATCACAGACCTCACAGGCTGCCGTGCCAGCCCCCCCCTGCTCTCTCTGTGAAGGGAGGGCACACATGCATGGGGACACGGTTAGTAAACAGAGTCTCCTGGAAGCTCCCTCTACATCGTCCTGCTCCGAGCTCATCTGGGCGGGGGGCCACACAGGGAGGGGGGATGTATATGCCTTTCTGCTTCTGAGACACAGCAGCTCAGATAAACGAGGACATTTGGAGACACAGGGATTCCAACTGCTTCTGCCTCTTCAGACCTAGAGTCTTTAACATGAACAAAAATGGCACCATTATCTCCAGCGACAATTTAGTGTTAACGTTTCCCTCTTAACTGACGGAACACATACACATACACACATATATGAACACAATATACACTTACATGCACATATACAGACACATGTGCACACACTTACAAATAAATACATACACATGCATATACACATGCACACATATTCACAGACCTACAGCTAAACATGTATACAAGCACATTTATACACATACAGAGCTATGCATACATGCACATATATGCATATTTATATACAAACATAGCCACACATATACTCACACACATACACTCAGGCAGACAAGTACACACATGTACCCATACACACAAAGAGATATGCACATATACACCTACATACATGTAAGCATATATATATATATACACACACACACACACATACATACACACACAAATGGGCACATACCTAAATCCAAATGCACGTGCACATACACACACACACACACACACACACATATATACACTAAGTACACTCTTTTCCTATGTACATGAGTATTTCGCTAGAATGTTTATCTGTGTGCTGCATGCATGCATGATGTGCTTGTAGGGGCCAAAAGAGAGCATCAGATCTGGAGCTGGTGGTCCAGATGGTTGTGGGGTGTCATGTAGTTGCTGGAACCAAATCCAGACCCTCTGCGAGAGCAGCCAGTGTTCTTAACCTCTGAGTCAATTACTAATGCATTCTTTTTTTTTTATTTTCTTTTTCTTCCTCCTCCTCCTCCTCCTTCTTCTTTTGGGGACAGGGTCTGACTATGTAGACCAGGCTGGCCTTGAACTCACAGAGCTGTGCCTGCCCTTTCACCTCCTGCATGCTGGGATCAAAGGCRTGTCTGGCTCCCATGCATTCTTTGCCTAGATTACTTGAATGGATTTGTTTTATCCCAGTTTTACAGTTAGGAATGTAAAGTTTGACGGTATTAAACAATTTTGCTAACTTGTGAGATAGCTCAGTACATGAAAGGACTTGCTGTGCAAACCCGGCGACCTGAGTTTAGTTCCCAGAATCCATGTGGTAGAAGGAGAGAACCAGCTTCTGTAAGTTGCCTGTGACCTTCACACATGTGCTGTGGTACGTGAAAATACATTGTCATCATCACCACCACCACCACCATTATCACCAACAATGTTTTAAAAGAAGTGATTGATCAACTTATCTAAATCACAAAGGATGCATCCAGTAGAACTGCACTGCATGCTCCTGACCCCTGACCACAGACCTACCTTTCCAATACAGTTCTGCAAGACACAAGCCAGGCATCTAAACGCAAATTATTTCCACTCTATCTGAGTTTGGACACTGATGCCAGGACAATGAGCATAATCCACCTAAGGCAGATTTGACTGAGTTTAAAGAGGGAAAGATTGTTTCTAGTGGCATCAAGTGCGCAGTGGCTTGCATCTGGTTTCTATGATGAGAAAGACATCATACAGAAATCTAACTGTGTGCGACCTGTGCTGAGTACTGAGGATTCTCGCCAGGGATGGCAGCATATGTAGCTACGGCTTGCTTTCTAAGTCCATCCCTTACACAGAACCGAAACACTGTTACTCCAGCCTTGCAGACAGCATCCGATACTTGGAGATTCCCTGCTGTGTCATTTCTGGAGAGTGTCCCTCAGAAGACCTTCCCAGATGGATGACTGTCCTTTGTCATTTACAACGATGTAAATGTGCAGCATATTCAGTCACAAAATTCTCCCCCTGCTAATATTCAAAAAAATACAATGCTTTATGTTAGCACTGTCATGATTTTCTTTCTTTTGCCGTGAGAAAACATACAGACAAAGGCAGCATCTCGAAGAATGGTTACAATTCTTCTTCGGTCAAAAGAAAGAAGAACAGTTACAATTCCAGAGACAGACTAGCAGCAGCCGGCAGGGCAGGCATCACCAAGGAAGGAAGAGGCTGGCTGATAGCAGTTCATCTGCTTGGCTCAGGCTACAAACCCTACCTCCATGACCCACCTCCTTCAGCAAGGCTCCCTCTCATAAAGATTCTGTAGCAGCGCCAAGAGCTGGAGTCCAAGTGTTTGAACACATGGGGGACGTTTCATGTTGAAACCAAAAATGCCTTGAAAAGACAGTACAAGCTCGTCAGCACACAGTCACCAACATCAAGTTCCTAATACACGCATACGGTTGTGTTTTTGTGGCTTCAGGGATGAGATCCACAGCTTTGTGTTTGATAGGCAAGCCGTCTGCCACTGGGCTATTCCCCAGCTCCAGGGACTTGGTTAACCTTTACATAACTAAAAATTGTGCATGGACTGAACATCCTTCTCACTACAGAATTCCTTTACTTCCTGGAGTTTTTGGTCAATCTTAACTATAACGTCTATTTTTATAGCATCTAAATAAAATTCCAAATCCAGGCCTCCTGGGAGCAGTCGGCTTCCTGCGCCTTCATCCTCATTCCGGATTAGTTACAGGATTGGACGTGAGATAGGTGTTCAGGCAGGAGGGTCGTGTTTGCTTTGGATCCCAAGTGGGTAGTCAGCTCTGAGCTTTCCTGGCTTTTCTGACTCTTGAAACAGACCACTTGAGGCAAGAGTGCTGCTTCCTTCCTGTTCAGATGAAGAGACAGAGGCTTGGGAGCTGGGACAAGGCCAGGCAACCTGGTAATCTGTGACTTATAGCGACAGATGCCAAGTCCTGTCTATGATTACCCATCTAAAAGTATGTAGAAAATAACGTTTTGTCATCCAAAACTGATATAGTAAACTGATATAGTAAAATGTGAACATGTTATTTATTTATTTAAAAAAACACTTTGTATCAGTTACTTTTCTGGTAAAACCAAGTAGCCTACAAAACCAAAACAAAACAAAGCCAAAAAAAAATTCCTAAAGGGAGGAAGGGGTTATTTTGACTCTTTGAGGGTTCAGTCCATCATGGCAGAAGGCATGGTGGTAAGAGCTTGAGGCAGCGGGGCACACGGAAACTGCAGTCAGGAAGATGAGTTCTTGGGTCCAGTTCAGTTTCCCTTTTGTTTATGCATACCTGTGTCTGTAGAGGCAGAAGACACTGTCAGATCTCCTGGCGTTGCAGAGGCAGCCAGCCATGAGCTGGCATGTGAGTGCTGGGAACTGAACCCAGGTCCTCTGCAAGAGCACCAAGGGCTCTTAACCACGGGCCACCTCTTTAACCCTCCCTTTTCTCCTTTTTATGCAGTCAAGACCCAGTCCATGAAATGATACCACCCACATGTAGGGTGGATCTTCCTACTTCAGTTAATCTAGCCTAGCAAACCCCTCACAGACATGCCCAGAGATTTGTCTCTTTCGCAGGTGTTTCCAGACACCAGCAAGCCGAGAGACAGACACGGTCACCGCATCACTCCTGAGGAAGGTTAGACTCCTGCAGATGTTTAGTGAATTTCAGTCATGACAGCAGTAGCATTTGCTCATAGCATTGCTATTTGTATGTGATGTTTGCTGTCTTGGTTTTGTCCTGATGCTGTTGTGCTGAAGCACCCTGACCGAGGCAACTTAAGGGAGGAAGGGTTTATTTTGACTCAGAGCTCACACTACTGTCTAGGTGGTCACATCACATCTATTTGTACATCCTATGTCAGGAACACAGGGTGGTGGATCCAAGCTAGTATTCTGCTCAATTTTCCCATTTTGGCAGTCCAGGATCCTCACTCAGGGATTATACTGGCTTACAGTGTAAATGGCTCTTTCCACATCAATTAACTTCTTCAAGACAGTCTGTCATAGGCATACCCAGAGAATAATCAATCCCTCACAGGGATACCTGGTGGCCAGTCTTCCAGGTGATTCCAGATCTCGACAATTACCACTTCATACTGGGAATTGACTTGTGGTAGCTGGTTTTTGGAAAGAGGCGTCCAATCTCAGAAACATCGGGATCTTCCCTCAAGGGTCATAGGTTGGACCTGACTATGTGTCAGGCTGAAGGGAACAGATATGAATGAGGTACCTGTAGGAGCCCAGTCCCTGGTTGGAAGGAGGACTTGGGAAAGCACACTCAGGAGAAGCTCACTCCACTCGTTGGTTGAAGGGAAGCCGGCAGCCCATGACCTCATGCCCATTAGACGATTTTACACTTTGTGGCTTCTTCTCTCTCAGCACAGGGCCCCATTAGCACACAGATCCTGTGCCTGAAAGACCTCCAGGCTTGTCGTAGCGTACTTGAGCAGAGAGAGGCCGGACGGAGAATGCCCTGTGAGGGATTTGATCACAGACTTGTTGAATGAAACTATCTCTATTGGGCTTTTGGCGTGTTGGGTTTTACTGATGGTGGTGGTGTGGATGGGAAAGATCTGCCCCTTCCCCAACCCAGGCCCATAGGTTTGAACCCTTGGACTTTGGTTGGCAGTGGTGTTTGGGGAGATGCAGGAGCTGTGGCCCTGCTGGATGAAGTACGCCAAGGAGGGTAGCCTTTGTGGTTTCAAAACCCTGAGCCATTTACCACGCTTGCTCTCTCTGCATGTGCTTACGGTAAAGGATGTGTGTGTGCCCTTAGCTGCTGCGCCAGYCTCCATGCCTACCTGCAGCCACGTCTGTCCATCACGATAGTGATGGGTTCTAACCCCCTGGCACCGATAGCCCAAATAAGCTTTCCTTCTGTAGGTTGTCTTGGCTACAGTGTTTTCTCAAGAGAGCAACAGAAAAAATAAGTAGTAGGCACTGACGCCAGACAGCAAAGCAAGTGCCTGGAATTACTGTCTCTCTTGGTCGCCATGTTCATTCCAGTGCGTGTGGATGTGTGTGTATATGTGTGTATATGTGTCTATCCGTGTGTGTATTGTGTGATATGTGTATGTGTGTATATGTGTACATGTGTATGTGTGTATGTGTTGTATATCTGTGTGGATGTGTGTCTATCCATGTGTATATATGTGTGTATGTGTGCGTCTCTGTGTGTATATGTTTGTGTATGAGTGTGTGTGTGTGTGCATGTGTGTATGGATATGTGTGTTTGTGGATGTGTGTGTATGTACGTGTGGATGTGTGTGGATGTGTGTGTATATGTGTGTGGATGTGTCTATCCATGTGTGCATGTGTGTGTGTGTATGTGTGCATGTGTGTATGGATGTGTGTGTTTGTGGATGTGTGTGTATGTATGTGTGGATGTGTGTGGATGTGTGTGTATATGTGTGTGGATGTGTCTATCTGTGTGTGTATATGTGTGTGATGTGTCTATCTGTGTGTGTATATGTGTGTGGATGTGTTTATCTGTGTGTGTATGTGTGTATGGATATGTGTGTTTGTGGTTGTGTGTGTATGTATGTGTGTATGTGTGTGGATGTGTGTGTATATGTGTGTGGATGTGTCTGTGTGTGTGTGTGTGTGTGTGTGTGTGTGTGTGTGTGTGTGTGAAGGGGGACATGTTCCTATCCACATTTCCAAGTATGGCACTGCTGTAGACTCCCAGGCATCCTCTGGGTCAGATGCAATTTTTGTCACTAAAAGGAAGTTTTCTAAAAATTTAATGTCTATAGTAAATTATTGAAAGTCATCTAGTTAAAATTTAAGCAAGCCCATGAGTGCATGTGTGTAGTTGGGGGAAATACTCTAAGCACTAAAATTGAAATCATCTTCCTCTTTCAGGTTAGACTTAAGAGTTAACATTTTTTTTTTCAATGAGACCCAAACTCTGCCTTTGGCTTATGGGAAAGGCAAGGCTAGTCACACGAGTCTTCTGCACTGCGAAGTAGAATTTGATCCTTATCATATAGGGGATGTTGTCTCAGATGCTCTGTACATAGGAGTCCGTAAGTGTCCCCACTCATCCACCTGCCTACCCTTGAAGGTACCCCTCCACCTACCCGAGCTGCCTGGCTGCCGAGTTTCTTCGTTTAATTGGCTGCAAATTTGGTGAAGAATGGCTAAGTTTCTGATGACTGGGATCCTCTGGGCACCTACACTTGGAATAATTTAGTTTTAGGTCCCATTAACAAAACCTGTCACCACAAACCTGAGTTCTCTCTCTCTCTCTCTCTCTCTCTCTCTCTCTCTCTCTCTCTCTTTTAATGGGTTAGCAGTAGGTCTTTCTCCCTGGTAAGGTATGAATTTCACGAGAAAGGCATTCTATGGTTACGGATAGACACATGCATACATATTCACATGCCTGCGTACATCCACACGATACTGTAGTTTCACTTGGATAGCAGCTTTTCCACCAGAAAGGAAGACATTACTGACCCTTCTCCAGGTAGAGCAACAGAGCTCATGAAGCCAACGACGATGGCTCGAAGTCTTCTTCCATGCTTTCGTGTTGTTCAAGAATGCTAATTATTGGCCGGGAAATCTGCCTTCTGTTCAGGGGCCCTTCAGTGGCCCAATCCAGGCAAAAGATCTGAGAATTTTTACTACTCTTGTGGTGCTAGCTTCATAATAGTTTCTTAGTGGCAGAGAGCCGAGAACCAGTTTTACTACCTCTCCGTCCCTGTGTGGCCTGCCTCTGCTTCTGGGCTCCCGTGTCTGTGTCTGCAGGAGGCAGTCCAGACACAGCCTCCCGAAGATGCTTCGTCTCGTGTGGGAGAGAGCCCCCCGAGGAGGCAAACTCATGGTTCCTCAGACCCATAATGCTTTAGGTTCTTAGGTAGGGGCTCCTGGCTTTCCTGGGTGAGCCCTAGAATGGAGACACATACGAGAACCGTGTGAAAATCTGCATCTGATCCGTGATTTTGAAAAGTGTATCTGTAACCATTTTCATAGCCATGGCGGTCTCTGCTACCGTGTGCACATGCTGGGTTCCTTATCCGAGTACAGGAGCTCAAAATGATAGTGACATAATGGGGGTCTCTAGGGAGCACCGCAAAGTTCATTCTTAAGAGAGTAGTCGGGGGCATCTTTCTTAAGACAGTGGTTAGGATTTATTTCTAGGCAACTGTAGTGGATCTCCACACTAGGTCTACAGGACCCTTCCCCGTAGGAGCTCTCTGCCTGGGGTTGTACAGGGCTCCCCGGGGGTTAGCAAAGAAGGAGCAGGGCCCTGTCTTGGGGGGCCTAGTGCAGAAGGGTTGCTGGGGCTGTCTCAGAGAGGCCTGTGGGTAATTGAAGTATTCTGAAGAATGCTCTCTACTTTTCTGTCTACTGTAAATGTGGAACTACTGAAGACTTGTTTGTACAGGTTGAGGGATCATGAGAAAGGTGTCACTTTGCTGACACCGTCAATTTTTGTATCAACCGTATGAATTTTCCCTTTTCTTCCCGGAGCTGGAGCTGCGCATGGACTCTGCTGAAGCAGACCTGCCCTTGGGAGCTCTGGCCCCGCCCACGGGCGCTCTGGCCCCGCCCACAGGCATTTGAGTTCTCTTTCAGCTTCAACCTCTGGACTTCTGTATATCTGTGCGTCCATATTCTTTCTCGCTTCCAGGAAATCAGAACTCTCTCACGCGCCAATGGCCCTTGGCTCTATTTTGTGGATTCATCCATCCATTGCTTTTAGAATAGATTACTTTCTTATTTAGGGCACAAATTTGCCAGAGTGTGCTCGCCTTCGGGTATCAACTTCACTATCTGCCCAGTGCTGTGGTTTCCCCCTCAGTTTCTTCATTTATAAACGTGGTTAGGTAGCAGACCTCCTTCACAGTGGCTTTGTGGAGGTCAAATGAACAGCTTTAAATGCGCTATTCAAGTTTAGGCAAGTGGAGCGCATCTCATGAGCCAAGGGATGCAAATGTGTGTCTCACACCAACAACGGAAGCCTATGATTCCTTTACAACTTAAATGGGATGTGCATTTAAAAATAGTCTTAATTTTGTAAAAATCAAATTAATTAATGTACCACTTATTTTCAAGAAAAGGATGTGAAAGGAACATACAAATGTATCAACTATTCTATCTAGGGTGTAGCTTTGTAGGTAATTTTTTTCTTTAACATTTTATGAATCTTCCAAGTATTACATAATTAACATACAGCCTATTCTCACTGCAAAGAATATAAAATGTCTAAAGCGAGACTTGTAATAGTGTGAAAAAAAACTTTCTCCTGCATGTGATATTTATTTTAAAACCACTAACTTTTTAAAGGAGCGCTTTCAAAAGTAAAATTATGCAAGCGGCATATTAATACTCCCCAGATCCATGTGGGTTTTCAGAGTTCATGGTGTCACGAGATGTCAAGAAGTTGTAATTTTCTAAAACTTATTAGTTCTATATATATAGCCTTATTTTGAAGTATGGCAATCAAATATTGAGATAAGTTGCCAAGCACCTAAATTCTCTTACGTCACCTGGGGGAGTAGCGGGAGGACCTGGTGGGTGCCTGTGTCAGGCTGGTGCTCCACTGCAGGGGCCATGGGACTGATTCTGAGACTCTCCGTAATCCTGTGCTGCCCACGGAAAACACTCAGGTGCGAGGCATCAATGTTCATCTCTCAGCTCATGCCCAGTGCTCCAGGCACGCAGAGCACCCGCTGGCCCAAGGAATAGAGAACGCTGCTGCTTCCGGGAGAGCCCCAGCCTGCCATGCTCTCCGCAGGCCCCTAGCCAGTACTGTTTCTCACAGTCTGTTCCCCTCTTATCTATTTGAATATCTGACGCAAACACATAAGCTGTGGGCACACACACAGACTCTCTACACCCTGTCCTAGCCTTAACCCACATGCATATTCCTGCATTTGTCTTACACTATAAACATGATTGTTATCACCATTAAAATCCTTACATTCCCTATGCTACGGTCTTACAGGCCGTGGCTGCACTTGCATGTGTCGGGGTGCCTTTGCTCTGACTCCCAGAGGACCTCAGATTCCTGGGCTCCACACAAGTGTACTGAATCACCAGGGCAGGATGTTTGCACACATATGCCACAGTTTTGTCAGTGTTTCGTGCAGCTCTCACTAGTGTGAGCGATCAGTGTCTCTGTCGTGGGCATTGCGGGCTCCTCAGTTACTTCTGCTTTCTGAGTCCTGCTCTATGCACCAGGGACACCACGATCCAAAATTTGCTATTTGTCTCCTTCTTTCCCACATAATTTATACCTTTACTGTAGATGTGTGTGCACATAAACAAAGCTCCGGGGGTACCTTGGAAAGTCAAAACTGCACCGAACAACATTGTGCTGGATTCTGCAGCTCACCCTCTCAAATGCTGCCAAGATGGCGCTGACCTGCTCGCTTCCCGGCGCTACGTGACGATTCATTACAGAGATGGGCTCCAGTGTGGTTCAGTTGTTTTTCTTTTGAAGGGCAGTGAGTTATCTTCTTCCCTGTTTGACTTTCTTTATATTATAAAAGGACTTCTGTGAATGTTGTCCCTGTGTCCTTGTGTGCCTATCTGTGAGACCAGTTTTTTTTTTTTAACAAGATTCAGACACCAGTGAGCACAGCTAGCGCCCCCTACAGACCACCCTATTTAGCTGCACATAATTGACTCATCTAAACCAATTAGAAACTGGTCCGACTTTTTCCAAGGAATGTTTTTCTATCCCTAACCTTCCCAGGAAAACTGCTCAATGATTCTTTTACTTTATATAATAGTGGGCATGGCCAAAATTTCGTGTTTGTTCATTTGTTTATTTTTATTTCTTTTGTTCACTTTTTATCTCATTTTTAGCGTTTTTCCTATATACTTGAAATTGTTTTATATTCTGGATATTTATCCTTTTCTAATCCCTTCACCATCCCCATTTTATTGAAAATAGATTCTTCCCCCACACACACACAGATCATATCTTGATTATTATTCCCTCTTTCTCATTCTAGTTCCTCCCCACCTCCTCTCCCATCTGGATCCATTCCCTTTCTGTTGCTCATTAGAAAACAAACAGGCTTCTGAGGGATAAAGTATAATGAAATAAAACATGAAACAAAAACAAATTTTCACATCAGAGTTGGACAAGACAAATAAACAGAAGGAAAGAGTCCAAGAGAGGCTCAAGAATCAGGGATCCACACATTCTCACACTTAGGAATCCCCTAAGAACACTACACTGGAAGCCATTATATATCCACAGAGGACCTGCCGTAGACCAGTGCGTGGACCGTGCGTCCTCAGTCTGTGAATTCGTAAGAACATTCCTATTGCTGTAGATGCCTTAGTTTAATCCTTTTTTGTGCCTTTTTAACATAGTTCTTAGATTGCCAGTTCCCATCTGGATCACCCATTATTTTTATGATTTTTTTAGAGTCAAGAGCTGTTCTTATGTATTTTCCTCTGAGAGTTCTAATTGTTTCATATACATATATGTATACATATACATCATATACATCATATACATATACATCATATACATATACATCATATACATATACATCATATACACATACACATACATCATATACATATACATCATATGCATATACATATACACCATACATCATGCACATATACATATACAAAGAGGTTTTTTTTTCTTTTCCTCACTTGTGTGTTGATCAAGGTAGGGTGCTGATTTGATTATTAATACACTATGGAAACGAATTGGTTGGTCTGATGTGTCCTATCAGCATTTGTATGTCCACATGTGTATGTGGGTATACTTAGCCGTGTGTGTGTGTGTGTGTGTGTGTGTGTGTGTGTACATGTGCTTACATGCTGTATACATGTTGAAGCCTGAGGTTGCTGTTGGAGTCTCTCTTCTCTTGCTCCCCACCTAACATATTAGACAAGGTCTCTCCCTGAGCCTAGAGTTCATAGTTTGAACTAGAGTAGCTAACCTCCTGTTTCCACCGCACAGCACACTGGGATTACAGGCATGTACTGCCAGACCCACCTTTTATATGGGTCTTGATCATCTGAACCCAGTTCTCATGTGTCTGTGACAGGCCCCTTACACGTGGAGCCATCTCCCCAACTATAACGAGCATAGTTAAAAAAAATTCCTTTTAGATATGTAAAAACTGCTTATAGTCAGGATCCCTCCTATACATCCGGGCTATACCTGATAACCAGAACCCGGTGACATCACTCACTCAAGACAACCAGACACAGTCCCAGAAAGCCATGACAACCACTGGACAGTCTACAAACAGAGACCAAGAGCAATGCTACCCAATTGGAGAGACCACCTTGATCTGCCCTATGGCCGGAGAGTCTCCCCCTGGGTCCTGACCCTTTGATCAGAGACTTCTGCCTTTCCAGATACCAGGACAGTGTTAGCTCCGGTGACAATGGCCATCAGGGATAAGATATAGGAAAGAGACAGAAGCGAGAGCAGCACCATTTATGTTCTGACTGACTTGGAGGCTGTCTCTCCACAGTAATTCAAAATCATCTCAGCACAAAGAGATCTCTTGAGCCTAGGCTAGGAAAATTTGAGAAGGGTCATCTGTAGTCAATCAACCAGTTGGAGTTTTGACACCACCCGACTGAGTTACTTTCTGAGTTCAGCACATTCACCACAAGCTAGAGAGTAAGCAGAAAGAACTGAGGTTTCTGTTCACAAGTGGGTTGTCAGTTTATCTACTTGTGAGCCGAGGTAACAGTACAGAGAACCCTTTAGTCAGGTCTGAAAGGAACCAATGTGTCTCCTCAGAGCTAATAGTTTCTAATTGTAGCAACAATTTAAAGAGTGAACCACAAAAAAACAATGTAACTAAAAGGAAAAAAAAAGAAAAAGAAAAAACAAGAAAGACAGACAAACAGATCATCGCAATTGTGGGGTAACACTGTGAGGAAGGTGACGGGCCAAGAGGCAACTATTTCATGCAAATAGCTGAAGGAAGATGACTGAGCAAATGTCTGAAGTGAATCTGGAGCCACCTGAAGGAGCAGCAGAAACTCCCAGAACTCCCAGTGCTGGTTTTAGGAGAACCCGCCGTTCATGTCAGGATTTGGAAAAATGGTTACATCTCCTAGTACCTAAATCAAAACATCAACAAACTTCTGTTTGAATCCTGCTAAAACTGAAAGACAGGGGCTAGGGCATGGCTCCGTGGTTAAGGGTGCTTGTTGCTCTTTTAGAAGATCAGAGTTTGCCCACACCACGCAGCTCACAACAGCCTGCAACCCTAGATTTCTCTAGAAGCCAAGGCCCACTTTTGGCCTCTGCTAGCATCTGCATTCATGTGCGCATACTCTCATACACATATATTCAAAAATATTTGCACACGCATATTTTAGAAAATAATTCTTAAAAGACCCTGGAGAACACGGCTTTAAAAAATAAAACTGAGAGCTGCAGGAGGTGCCAGAAAGTAGGGTTTCCTGAAAACCTCAGTCTTGTGGGTCAGAATTGTACGGCAAAGCATTTGCTCCCCCTTGGCGGGGAAGCTTCCACTGCAAACTCCCTTTAAAGTATCTCAGCTTAACCAAGAGGATCCATGGGTGCTTCCTGCAACCCTTGCATGATGAGTGTGCTTCAATTCCAGCATTTCCTTTTAGGTTGAAAAGCTGTGTGTTTGTGTGTGTGCTGTGAGCACGGCCTGGCCTCGGGCTACACTCAGAGTCACAGTCCTACCCCGGGCTGTGGAATGTGAGTGTCATCCAAGCAGATGACTCCCCAGGGAGATCTCAGTTCACACCTAAGGGAGGAGGTTAAATCTTGAAATGTAAGAAACGAAGTTAGTTTTCAGTGTATTTTTTGACTTCATAACCACCTTTTAGACCTTCGCACCACACCCCCAAAAACAAATAAATAAAGCAGAATAGGAATGCCTTTTTTTTATTCACTTTGATTTGTTCATCTGTTTTTACCTTTCTGTGAGGGTAGAGATGAGTGTGTGTTTGCATGTATGTGTGTGAGAGTGCATGTGTGTGTTCATGCGCATGTGGCGAACAGTTTTAAATATGAACAGCTTCAGCAAACCGTTGACAATGACACAAATTAATGAAACCGGATGAATCTGCAGTCTGAGAATCTGCTGTGTGAAGACTGGAGGAGATTCGCCATGGAGATGAAAATTAATGCCCCTGCCTCTGGAACTTAAAATTTAGAGGTTATTGTCCTTTATGAATCACTACTTATACAAATGGATATTCACACACACACACACACACACACACACACACACACACACACACCCAAACCCACAGCTCTCATTATAAAGGGAATAAGAAAGAGTTTATTCTGGATCTGTTTGAGAGACCATAACCCAGGAACACAGATTTATGTTACTTCAAATTCCTTGTTCGGTATGGAAGCAGTTTCATAATTTTACAGAATTTGTGACATTTTAGTCATAAATCAAAGTTAAAGTGCATTGGAAGGGACCTCGAGAGGTGTTTACCACAGGACAGGGGAGTTTTCTATGGGCTCACCGTGCTAGCGGATGTCAGTTTTAGCTTTGGGGTTGAGAGATCGCAAAGGTTTGCAGCGTTAGTCACAGGGCTGTTAGTGTAGAGACAGAAGCGGACAAACGGCTGCTCTGAGGTTCGGGGTTATCCCCAAATAAGGTAACTAACCTCAGGACCTGCAACATTCCAACCTCCCCACMTCATTGCAGGTCTGTCAGTCAGTCAGCATCTACAGACGCAGCTTCTTTCCAGGAGAACTTGTTCATAATGTTCTTTCTGAAAAATGTGATAAGTCAATTGCTTTATATAGTATTTGTTTAGTGTTTCTGCCCTTTTTTCCTAATGAGATGTGGGAATCATTGATGAAAACATCTGTTTCAAATACATTATCTTAAACCATCAGTTCTACTCTGAAGACATGCTGGGAAGATTCTAAAATATTATCTGAAGTCCTGATTATCCTACGGTTATATGTTCCTTGTTGTAAACATGTATGTGGACAGACATAGGCATTGTCGTCTGTTCTGTATGTCTGTGTCGTTTAAGGAGCTTTATTTTGATTTAAAAAAAAAGCCTGTATGATCCATTTTTAATGTATAAAATGAGAAGGATGTAACTTACAGTTGTGGTGAAGATTAAGTAAGTCAGAACATCATTTGAATTCTGACTTTTCACTTAATTAGCTCTGTGATTGACGCTAATTTAGTAAATGAGATGTTCCGATGTTAATTGTTCATTGTGTTAAGTCTCGGGGGAAGGGGAAAGAGCTAGCAGAGCGTGCAGCCTGCGCAATCCTGCACAGGCACTCAGGCCAGCGGATCGGCTGCTGAACTGAGACTCTAGCAGCCAGCAATGTGGGAGCTCAAGTTGCTCCTGGAGCCTGGATCAGGAGCCATGGACTAAGAACAGGGGCTGCCGGGAACGATAGGTAGGGGCAAGCACAGGACATACTTCTGGCAAGTATAATTTCTAAAGAAGTGTTTCTCAAAAGAAATAAGCATGCACCACAGGCATTCACACTGTACAGATGTTAGTTTCTTGATCTTTATAAATGTTCCCTCGTTACACAAGGGATTAGAAAAGAAGTTGAGGGCACAGAAAAGGAGGAGGGTGAGGGCACAGAAAAGGAGGAGGGTGAGGGCACAGAAGAGGAGGAGGGTGAGGGCATAGAAAAGGAGGAGGGTGAGGACACAGAAGAGGAGGAGGGTGAGGGCACAGAAGAGGAGGAGGGTGAGGGCACAGAAGAGGAGGAGGGTGAGGGCACAGAAGAGGAGGAGGGTGAGGGCACAGAAGAGGAGGAGGGTGAAGGCACATAAGAATGCTATGCTTGGGTTTTGTTAGTCCTCTGTAGGTCTAAAATTACTTCAAAAGGAAAAAGTTTTAAACAGTAACATTTGGGGACATTAACGCAATAACCCATCACAACAAGGCATTCCACTTAGTGTTCATGATAATTGGTGATACCTAATATGCATAGGATCCATATGAACTCAATGAGGAGATGACTTGGCGACAGACTTAACCACCTGTAACCACAATGGTTACAGAACCTCAGAAGAGGCATTCATTAATAGGAACCGATCATGTTTGAAACCCAGAGTCAATTATTTTATTTTTTTTCTTGGCTTTTGTGAGAAGACTAGTGCCAAATCTTATAGTAGTATCATGGTTAGCAAATAAACCCAATATTGCAGTAATGGGAAGCTTTATTGGGTGTCATGATGGTATTGCAGACATGGATGTAGACTGGGCTGTAGATGACAGGGCTGCAGATGACAAAAGGGATGAAGACAAAGATGCAGATGGGGAGGCAGATGGCGATGTAGATGGGGATGCAGGGCCCCCACCTAAGAATGATTACTGGCTTGTTTGAAGAAACAGTGACAAGAAGAACTTAAAGGTATGTTATTGTTGTTTGAGGTGCTTCCATGATTCTGGAAGTATAACTAATGGTGGGAGATCATCGCCAGACCCTAGGAGTAAGACCATAGCTAAGTATTGAAAACTGTCCCCTAATCTCAGAGATAGCAAAGGGTGGACTGTTTAGCTGGTAATACTAGTACTAGGGCTGCAAGGGAGTCAGTTTAAATCCTCAATTAGCATTTGCAAGTTTGAGGTCAGAAAGATTGATACAAACCAGGATTCATTCATCTATTCATGGGCATATTGGCAAATTTTGTTTTGTGCCTTTAGCCTCTTGTCATATATGTGATTCTTTTAATTTAAAGAGATGTCATAATCTAACCCAGTAGTCCAGTAGGTTAGACCAGAAATTACCTAGAATATTCTCTCCCACGTCTATATCACAGAGAATTAATTCATTCTCAATGTACTTAATAAAGCAGCATAATAGGAGCTACTTATGCATGTATCCATAAGCACATATGTACAGGTATGTCCTAAACATGCATACTTAGCTCCTAACCTCCCTTCCACACCTCATATTACTTAAGATATGGCAATATTGATCAATTTATAAGTTTTTGAGACTAGTAAGATGGACCAGTAAGTAAAGATGCCTATTGCCAAGCTTGACTATTTGAGTTCAGACCCCAGGACTCACATGATAGAAAGAGAAACAACACCTGAAGAGTGCCCTGTGCCCTCCACACAGGTGCAGTGGCATATACATGCAGTGGCACATAGGTTAGTTTAAGTTAGGTGTTAAGACTTAGTTTTCTGAGCCAGGGTCTGTCTTTCTCGGAGAGTGAAATGAATCCTGCACACAAGGCAGGTATGTTGAGAGTGTGCATGCAGACTACTTCAGTGGTCAACTAATAGCCATACCTTGGATGACTGCCATGATGTGAACCAAGACACCATGGCTTCATTGAAATCTCCTTGTTCTTTCACCCCCAGATGCTAACATTTATCACATCTCATACCCCACTGTCTAAATATAAAAACACAATATCAGAACAATTATGAAACATGATCTCCAGGGAGAATCCCTTGTCTTGTTATCTGCAGTTATGTAAATGTAGACTCACATGTTGAATTTTTTTTCTCAAAAGGTAAATCAATGTATGCATTTACAAACGAGTCTTCTCTATGTCTTTAATCCACTTCTGTCTTTCCCTCTCCACGAGAATCACTAACTGGGCCTTGAGTGGTCATAAGCTGGCTGCTCTTACAGAAGACTTGAGTTCAATTCCCACCACCCACTTGGCTATTTGGCACTGGAAAACCAATTGGTGGGCTCTTCCCTTGGGAATGCCACCTCTCCTTCTCCCAATTTCCTTGATTGTCTATGAGTTCTCTGTATAACGTGGAGGTCTCATGGGATTCCCCGCCCCCCTCCATTGACTTTGGCATGTCTATTGGTGTCATCCATGTTCAGCTCATGTTTGTACATATCTGCAGAGAATGGATAAACCCTGCGTGACTGTGTATTGTTGACATGGGTGTGGTCACATTGAGAACGCCACTCCTCAGATCATGAGGTATTGAGGAAGCCATAACCGGTGCAGGTCAGGCTCAGGATGGTGATAAAGCCTTCTCCAGGTGTCCTCGTGCCTATCGTTGAGTGAGCAGTGCATGCAAAGACTAGCAGCTCCAGCCTCCTCCTCTTCTGCATGTTTACTTTCTGGGACTCCCATACACAGAGCTTCTGCAGGCTAGCTAGACCCTCCTCCTGTGCTGTCCCTGATACAGTCTGAAGTTCCAGGTTGCTGGACAGGCAGAACCCACCCAACCAGCTTTCCCGTATGTGTATCCGCGTGTCTGTCCTTTCTTTGTTCCTTAGCTGCCCCTTGACGGGGTTCCAAGACTCAAGCTATGTGGGTCACAGTACATACCCCTGTGTGTGGTACACGATACTGCTGCAAATGCTTTTAAATACTACTAAGTGACAGCTTAAGAAAATCGCCGGGTGTGGTGGCACACACCTGTAATCCCAGCTCTTGGGAGGCAGAGGCAGG
>BDUI01000048.1:473682-490967 GCA_002335545.1 Apodemus speciosus | reverse complement strand
AAAAGAAAAAAAAACGAAAATCATCAAGTAGAATTTATGGGTCATAGGGCCCGCTTATATTCATATGATTTACAGACTAATTCAATCTTAAAAATAATTCTATTCATTTAATTTCTACCAACCATTTCTCAAGTTGAGAGTCTTTGTGAACATTTGAATTTGTCCATTGTGAGTCTTTGTGATTCTACACATGCAGGAAATATAAAATAGCACCTCATTTTGTTTTAACCAACCAGAAATGATCATAAGCATAGCACCTCTGATAATAATAAAACTGGATAACTTTTTAAAACTCATCTTCCAGAAAGCTCTTTTTCAGACTTGTGCATGTATATATAAGGCACAGAGGATGGAGATTTGATATATCCGAATGATATGATTACCAGTCTAGCTAGCCGTATTCACTATTTTTCTTGTTTCTACAATCAAATACCGAACATACCAACTTAGAGGAAGCGAGATGTATTTTGGCTCATGGTTTCAGAGAGACCAGCTCACCACAGCTAGGAGGGTGGGGAGGGGTGAAGGCTGGCCCTCAGCTCCTTCCCCCTTCTCCTTTGGTCCTATCCACTCTGTGTAGGTAGACCATCACTGTCTCCATGGTGATTGTCTGGTGCTACTCCTTGCCAGGTCTTCAGGCCTGTTTCTATTTTGCTGTGTCACCTTTACCACCCAATATCTATGTGTGGTCACCATGTGACTGAGGGATGCCTCCAGCAGTGATGGAGAAGTCAGAGACTCTCTCCTCGTGGTTTCCTGTGTCTGCTGGGCTTCGTTCTTATGCTTGATTCTTGCACTAAGCAAGATGCTCTCCAACACTTGTTTTTAACCTCAGAAAACCGAAGGTGTTATCAGAATGTTTTCTGACCCATTAAAGTATATTTTTATGCCAAAATTTCATTCCTCTATGCCCCTACTGTTTTTTCATGGTAATTTTAAACCTTCCTCTTTTGCCATTTCCAGTTAGGGGTTCCATTAATGAGGAATCTGTGATGACTAACTCTGTGAGCCATCTTGACTAGGTCGCAGGCTATGCAGATAGTTGTTCCTATATTGCTCTGGATATTTCTGTGAAGAAGGCTTGGGAATGGGTTAACGTTTGAATAGGGGCGATCCCTCCCTGAGAGGGGAACCTGCAGGTCTGAACAGAAGTGAAGGTTACTCCTTCAAACCACGGTGCTTTCTTGTCTGGTGGGGTGCCTTTGAGGTGGGGGCAACAGGTTGGTTAAATTTCTAGATTCTTGTTATCCTCTCTAATTAAATAAATGAATTCCTTATAATTATCTCTTTGTATGCCTGGATGTGTGTCCCTCTGATCTCTTATTGACTGTTTTCCTCTGCAAACCCTCACTGGGACATAATCCAAGAGAAGACACTTACCCTCATCAGAAGCTTTGAGTTTCTAACATTCTTTCCTCCTCTGCTGACCTCTAACCATCTCTCTTATGGTGTCTTTGAGTCTTCTATCACTACCCCTTTACCTCCTCTGGTGTTCATGAAGAATGTTCTAGACGGTCTCCTTCTGTGTAGCGTGTATCTACCACATCCGCCTCGTTCTATCTCCTTCTCTACAGCTGAATCCTGAAAAATCCTCTGTTCAGCCTTCCGGTTTCCCAGTTGCTTCTCATGAGTTTCCTCTTAGGTGTTGGATTAAAAAAATATTCAGTAACTATAATTTTTGGTTTATTGCTAAAGGCTGATGTTTGATTCTTCATCGACCCTGCATACCCTTTGGCTATGATTTTGAATGATATTTATCTAAGAAGTTCAAATATCCTTATAGGGGTTCCATTTTTGCTGAGTTCTGGTATTTGGGGCAGGCTGATACTATTTACTCTGTGTGTAAACCTAAGCATGCTTTCAACTTCAGGCTGCTTTGTCTCTGACATCACTCTCTGTGAAGAGTGGCGTGTGCCCACCCTTGTGGTATCCCTCCAGATGAACCCACTCATTCATCTTAGGCCTCCTGACATCCCTCCTTGGGATTTTTTAACTTCCCTACATAGGGTCCCAGCACCAGGCAGTTACCTATGGGCTTAGATCACAGACCCGTGCAGGGTTACAGGTACTGCGTGTTTACTGCCCAAGACAGTGCTTGTGCTCAAGAAACCAGAGAGAGATGCCTGTCTCAGCCATCTTTGCTGATAGTGGATCCTTCCTGTTTCCATACCCACATGCCTGTGGCTCTATCAGACTTCTGGCTCTATGCAGACAACTTGGTTTTAGCTCCCCATCTCCACACAGTCACGGAGCCTCCAGCCATATTCACGTTTGGACATATTCATGATATGTTTAGGTCCAACACAACACAATAACAACTCATGCCGATGGTGACTGTCCAACAGTGTTTTGGGGGGGGCAGCTGTCAGTTTGGGGCATACCTATATAAGAATAATTTTTCATCTATGGAGCTCTCTTGGATACCCTGAAAGCTTAGTTCAGGAAGAAGCGATTGTGGGGTGGAGTAAGGAATGAGAAGGAGGTATTATATCTCTGAGACAGGAGAACAGTTGAATTTTCTCCTGTCAAACACCTAGGTGTTTTAATAATCCCAGCCTTTTAAAGTCTCAGACTTTTAAGTTTCCTTACATCTCTGACATGATTTCTCTTTGCAATTCCACCCACTCTGTGCGAGAATAATAATGTGTCGGTGCTCTGTTCTTCTCCTGTGCCTTTTCATCCTGAAAACTCCAAGCACTTTATAGACACTGCCATTTATCCTCACAGTACCTCTGCATACCGGAATAGATCATTAGTTAGTAGGGGCTTCCATTATGGACAGAGAGAAACAGTCATCTGAGATATATCGTGTCTGGACATAGAAGGCCAGAGCATGACCACCACCACCCACACACACACGGTCACATGCTGAGCAGGGGAAAATGAAGGGTCTTTGTTTTCTCTCCCAGCACAAAGAATCTGTTCCTGGTTCAAAATAACACAGAAGCATAGTGCCTTCCCAGATGTTCTTCAGTGGAAGCACGGTGCCTTCCCAGATGTTCTATAAGGAAGAGACTGTGTATATCAGGTCATTTCTCGTTTCTGCTCTCTATCTCAGGTCTTAGTGGGATGGCTTTTAGGGCTATCAGGAGAGTGACCGCAAGACTTCTTTGGATCCTTGTGGCGGGAAGGATGCTGAGTTCCTGGGTATCCCCAGTAACTGCTAATTTTAGTTGGGAATGTAAGAACACATCGTCTCTAGACCAACATAGGTTCTATGATGGATAACTGGCATGCCAGTGAGCAGTCCTGGGTACCAGTGCCTAAGAGCCAGGCAGTCCTCTAGCTCTTGTGATGGGGAAATCGTAGCAGGATGGAGCCAGGAGAGGCCAGCTGCACACAGTACATAGACCCCATCAGCTGGGATGAAGCTGACACTAGGAATGTTCTTGTAAGCCAGGGCTCATGGACCGATGGAGATTCTGCAGCGACTGTTTCTCCTGAGTTCCAGAGTGGGTCTCAGCAGGCAGAACAGTGGCTGCTTTTCCAGCCCCATAAAATTTGCTTCTTTCTAGAAACATGCAGAGGTTCAAGATTAGAACTTCAGCAAATATGTGCACCACGCACTGTTACTGCCAGAGCTGAGCTGGCCCTGAATTGAGATTGGGTTGGTGGACGAGGGACATGGCTTCAGTGGTGACTCTGCTTAGCATCAACAAGGTCCTAGGAACTGAACCATCGCCAGCGCAAACAAAGGGACCAGAATTCATAAGACAGTGTGTTTAGCTAGGCTTGGCAAAAGGGCCAGTACTCCTTGGACAGGTTTATGTCATGGGTCACTTGGATCAGACCACGTACCATCGTAGTACTTAGACTTCTGGGGTGGAGGAAGGGCATTGTCACGTGACACCGATGATTTTGGAAGTAAGGACTGCTCATCTTTAGAGCCAGACACTTGCCTCAGGACCTGTCTGACCTCTGAGTTTCCATTGGCTTCCACCTTGAGGGAGTCTGCAAGGGACTGGAAGAATGCTGGTTCTGTGATGTCAGCCACAGAAATCCCTTAGTTTGAAGTCAGGCAAGGGATGGGGGGCTATTGTCAGGACCCAAGGCCAGATGGTTGGCTTCCAGTGAGCAGACTGGTTTCCACGTGCATGGCTCACACCCTTCTTGATGGACGCATCTCGTTTTTGTCTTTCATGCTCTGCGCTGTCAGCAGAACACCGAGGGCGGTAGGTCGCAACTCTCAGGTGCGTGGTGCCCTGTGGCTTGGCTCTACAGAATTGCCAGCTCTTTCAGTTGTGCTTGAGGATTTGTGCCATAGATTGGGATGAGGCAGAAATGTTCTAGAATCAATGGATGTGATTTTATGTGTATGTATGTGTATATATATATATATATAGTGTGTATGTGTGTACACATATATGTGTGTATACATATATACATACATATATACATATTATACACACATATATACATAAAATGTATATGTACATACATATACACACAAGTATACATATACATACATATACATATATCTATATATTATGTTTTAATATTTAGAAAGACCTTTTCCCACAAATTTTCCATAAGAACAATGGGTATGATACTGGCTCTTCATTCATTTGGGCTCAGTGTTCCCCACCTGATTTTGATGCACAGTGCTGGGTTTGATACACAGCCGTGTAGTTCTGTGTAGTTCTGACCTGCATGGACATCTTCCATTGCCCTTCGAAGCACAACTTGGCTGTGTAGATCACTCTTGGAAGGCTGATGGAGAGGATTCCATTATCTCCCAGCGTGTCAGGTATCTGCGAGTCTGCAGTTGGTCCGGTAGATCTTGCCCTTTAAAATGATCATCATCGTCTCTCCCTCCCCACGGCCTATGGTTGCTGTGGTTACTCGGGAGCAAGTCCATCCGAAGTATATTTTTTTACAATATTAGATTTTCTTAGGGGGAGAGCTTTAAGATATTGGAGTATAAGAGTTTCGATGATGAGCTAAAGGATGGCTCAGTGGTTAGTTCTTGTTGCTTTTATAGAAGATCTGGGTTCAGTCCCCAGCACCTACCCAGCAGTTCACAGTTATCTATAACTCGGGTTCCAGACTAAACTGACCTCTCTGTATGCACCAGGCAGGGGCATGGTGTACATGTACACATGAAGGCAAAGTATCAACACACGTAAAGTTAAATAATCTTTAAAAAATAAAAAAGTTTTATGACCATGATTTCTATTGATAGAAGCTGAACGTCAACTTTGGATCCAGGTCCCCAGGACCCTGGTCACCCAGGGTTGATCAAAGGTGTAAGATTTGGGCTGCTGCCTCCCTGTGGTAGAAGAGGGAAGACTCTGTTTATCATTAACATCTTGTCTCTGGAGGGGATAGTTTCCAAAACTGATTCCCCACTCTCTAAGAAGGTTACTTCAAGTAATTAACATAAATATTTTTGATTCTTCATATATGTAAGAAAAGAGGGTAAAACTGGGCAAAAAAAACCTCTCTGCTATGTTTGGGAAATTTTTCATTTGGAAAAAGGTTCATGTTCAATTTTACTGGGGGAAAAAAAAAGAATAAATCTCAGTTTCACCAGAACCATTTAATGATCATTTTCCACAATTTATCTTTTAATTATTTTAATTCAAATGACAATTCACCCTCATTTCATATAAATGAGTGGCCAAAGCGGGGTCTTAAAATTGGAGCGTCCAAGAGGCAGAGCTGCCCTGTGGTCTTCCTGTAGGCGAGGGATGCCTGCTTGTTTCCCGTACCGGGGATATCCCATAACTCACTCATCTCGTCACTTTAAATGTATATGACTTAATGTATATTTGACTAAAGTGCCGGCATCCAGCGTCCCACTCTGGACAGTCCCACAGTCATGACACCGGTGTTTCCTCAAGAGGCGATTTTTGCATCCAGAACCAGCAGGTTGGAATCCAGGAATCTTTCTGTGACCATCCCTTTTCTGAAAATGTCATGTGTTCCAGGGAGTTCCTCCTGGGAGCACTCAGGCCAGTCCTTGAGTTGGGCCAGTGCAGGACAATCAGGGAGCACCCACGAAAGAAGAATTGGACAGAGAATTGGGGGTGGGGGGTGAGCTCATGCACTGGGTTTGTTCTACTCCAAATGCTGCTGGGAAGGTTGGTGCAGGGGGAACCCAGACACCTGCAGTGCTCACTGGCTCCTGCAGGAACCAGAAGCTGATAAGGAGCCTGGTTTCTGCTGAAGTTTCAGATGCCCTGCAGGGGGACACCTTTTACTTCAGGAAGAACTCCTACTCCTGCCCTGTCACTTCACAGATGGTATGGACAGGATGTAGGCGTGGGGGACGGGGGCACTTACTTAGACTGGGATCTTTTGCCCCCATCTTCTGCCAAAATTACCAAGGTCTGGTGGTTTTTGTAAAAAAAAAAAAAAAAAAAAAAAAGTTAAACTCTTTACCTCAATGCAACAAGCTTACGAAACAGCTTTGAGGGGCAGTCTCTTTTAGCTATTTTGGACAAAAAGCACCAGGACTAAATAGAAATGTTGGCTTTTCCTTGTAAACACGTGCTATTCAAGTCTCATTTCGCAGACAAACATACGTGCAAAAAAAAAAAAAAATGCAGCTAGGGTGACAGGTCAGTCGCTGAGTCCCGTGGTCGGCAGGTGTGGTTTCCTTTTTGCTGACGTGGCTTGAGATGCCGTTAGACAAACGACGATTTCTTTCCTCCTCTGCGTAAGAGCCACGCTGCTGTTATTGATACCAGCACCCAAAGAGCTGCCTGTGTGTGTGAGTCAGCCTTCTGTTAGTACAAGGGACGCGGTAGGGAAGCATGTTAGGAAAAGAAGAGGACTTTTGGGCTCTTCCCATCCACGGTCAGTTGGCCCGTGGAGATGCCCCGTGGGAAGTTCCTGCTCCAGCAGACTCTCTCAGGTGTGGCGAGAAAGCCTAAGAGAGGGGAGGAAGAGGTCCTGAGGCCTTAACATCCCCTCAAGAGCACAGTCCCTGAAGACCTCAGGCTCTGTCTCAGCGGCAACACTGGTTGATTTAACATCCAGAACCTTTTGGCGAATGTTGAGATCCAAAGTGCAGCGCTATGCGACAGTTTAGATTTCTTTCCCCTCAAAAATATATTTTTTTAAAAAATTTAAAAAAAAATGTTTTTCCCCCAAATTAGTGTTGTTTGGTTTGGGTAGAATGTTTCTTGGTTTATTTCTTCTCTGGCTGTAGAGGATAGAGAACCCCCCAGAACACCCTACTGTACCGCCTGTTTTCTTCCAAGAGTGAGGACTTGCAGGAACGAACATCATTCTGTGGTGGAACCGTGGAGCCTGCTCTTCTGAGTCCCTGCAGCTCTCATCGAGTGCAGCCCCCCCGGCCCCCCAGGCGGTCTAGAAAGCCTTCTCTTCACACAGGAGCTCTCTGCCTTACGCACCCGTTGACGATGCAGAGCTCTTAATCTGGCAGACCACACTCTCTGAGCACTGCGTGCACGTCTCTGAAGGACCGGGTGACTGGACTCTATTCTGATGAGCTGCAAAGACCTTGGAGTCCAGGCACTCAAGCCAGCTCCCCGTACCTGGGGCTTTTGCATAACACGAAGGTAGAGATGACAGAATACAGACGTGGCATCCTAAAATAGTGTGTATTAATCAACAGCATGTGAAGGAGATTAAAGATGGTGGCAGCGTGACCGAGGAGGGACAGGTAGAAATGGTGAGTCTTCTGACATGTTTATAAGGAAGGAAGCTTTAGGAAGATCAAGAGCCAGGAGGGGCAGTATGAACTTCTAGGAGCTGCCTCTTCACCTTTGCACCCTGGAGACGTACAAATCCCAAGAGTCTGCAGCGCCTGGGGCGGGGGCGGGGGGGCGGGGGCGGGGGGCGGGGATGGCTTCTCCCTCCTGTCCTCATCTTGTCTGGCGCTGCAGAGGCACCAGCTTCTGCCTCTGTAGGAAAGAGGCTGCTGAAAGCTGGCCTTGAGTGTCTCTAGGTTTCCCAGTGTTCCGTGTTTGACTGTGCACTGGGATTTTGAGTTTTTCTTGTTCCTCATTACTGGCAGTGCACATGCAGTTCATCTGTCACTACCTTTTTCCAGTCGATGAAGACACTTAAATGGACTTCCTCATCTTCCTCTTACATGCACGACTTGGTGGTCACGGTGATGGGAACCTAGGTCCTGTTTGTATATTCAGAATCCCCAAGGACTAGGTGGAACCTGCAGGGATGTCTAAAGAGAATCTCTGTGATATGAGCAGGAGCTGCTGTACAGTGAACCACCGCTGTAATTTCTTGGTTCTTGTGTATCGGAACAATAAAAAATCTGTACATAGACAGACGTGTGGGTAGAAGCATGAATAGAGACTGTTTATCAAGAAAGATCATGGCTAGGGAGAGGGTTCGCTCAGCCTGAGTTCTATCCTGGTGACCTACATCAAAAGCCAGCTGTGGTGGTAACATCTGTAATTGCTGCACTCCTGTGCCCGAAGGTCCCAGGCAGCGAACTTGGAGTATGGCCACACAATGACAGAAACAAGAGAGACCTTGCCTCAGAAACAAGGGGGAAGGGAAGAATCAGTTCTGAAGTGTTTCCTTTGATCTGCATCTCTCTCTCCCTCTGTCTCTCTCTCTCTTATTCTCTCTTTCACACACACACACACACACACACACACATACACACATACACGAAAACATGATACATGCCAGCAAACTTCCCCACACTATTATTAATTTAAAAATATCCTTCCAAAAGAGGAAGTGGGAGGTTAGAAAGCCCAGTGGGAAATGTCTTCCAAGGGTGAGGACTTCATCATCCCAACGCCATGGGCTTTCTTGTGCTGTGCTCCGTCTGTTACCGTCAGCCTTGTGGCCTGCCTTTTCTCTGTCAGTGGGCTTTCCATAAACTAACCGGCAGCCTAAGTATAAAGCAATTCATCCGCCCTCTCCACTTGATTTCTACTAAAGCCCCATTTCTAAAACAGAATTGCAAGCCCGACGTTTAGTCAGCTGTTTCCTGACACTTGTGTACCTCTCGGTCTGTCTGATGACGACACTGGTGGTCACGTGATTTTTTTTTCCTTGCCTCCGGAGACCTCGTCCAGTCTGTTTCCATCCGGGACTTCCTCACATAGGGCCATCTTCTTTCCCTTAGCATGGCCCAAAGTTTTCATCTTCTGATGTTAGACTAAGTAACTTCTATGGTTTTACAACTCCACCCACAACTCTCTGAGTTTAAGCAACTCTGTTATGTGTAGTAGGTACTTGGGGAGGAGCCTAAAAGGGCCCAGTGGCAGACCCCACCTGGGAGCACAGTAATAATTTATATGCGGACCACTAACACAGATTCTTAGTATCCCAACTTTGATGGATAATACACCCCTCCAAGTGTGCTGACCATTCTAGGGTCGCTGGGGTGGCTTCTGCCATGGTCTACTCTGTGAGGTACTTTCTCCATTTTCTTTCAGCATTTCACAGAGGCAGATTTTATTTGAATAAAATTCACAGACTTACACCCAAGGGGAGAGAAAGAACTAATTGGACCTTTGTTTTATTCCCTGCTTACTCCCATGTCTTCAAAATTGGCCTAAAACCATCAGGCCACCCAGATGGTCACAACACATCTGAGGCCGCGGTATCCACGCTGCCTGCCTCCGCTGGGGAAGGAGGCCGCTGTTCCTCTCTCTGTTGTTCCCAGAGCAACAAGAGTGGAAGAGTGAAAGCAACCAGGCTCTATTTTGAGTTTCAGAATTCACACAGCCCAGCATGAGCTCAGGGAGGTGACAGACACAGTGGGAACTCCAGCGTTACTACATCCCCTTTGTGAGCCAGACCTACCCAAGCCCTTCCCTGGGCGTGAGCTTGTGAGACTCAAAGAGGTACCAGACATCACCTGCTCTGCAGTGGGTGTGCTTCGGTAAACAAGAGGATACATTCGCTGTTTATCAAGAGCAAAGTTTAGGGTTTGCATCTTACTCTAGGTCAGAGTACCTGAGCCTTGGTCTCCTCCTCCTCCTCCTCTTCCTCCTCCTCCTCCTCTTCCTCCTTCTCCTCTTCCTCCTCCTCCTCTTCCTCCTCTTCCTCCTCCTCCTTTTCCTCCTCCTCTTCCTCCTCCTCCTCTTCCTCTTCCTCCTCTTCCTCCTCCTCCTCCTATTCCTCCTCTTCTTCTTCTTCCTCCTCCTCTTCCTCCTTCTCCTCTTCCTTCTCCTCCTCTTCCTCTTCCTCCTCCTCTTCCTCCTTCTCCTCTTCCTCCTTCTCCTCTTCCTCCTTCTCCTCTTCCTCCTCTTCCTCCTCCTCTTCTTCCTCCTCCCCTGCCAGCCTTGTCATTCTCCTCCCCATCCCAAGGTCAATGAGGCCAGTCGAAGCAAGTAGTTGTATATGGGTTAGAAGAGATCAGAGACACATACTTCTGCCTGAAGCCCAGCATGCTCTATGTTACCTTTTTACTGAGGTGATAATTTTATGATGCCAAATTCAAACAAAACAGCTCAAATGAAGTTTCTGAGTGCAAAATAAATAAAAGATTTATAAACTCTTGCAATATATATGTATATATACACACACACATATACATGTATTTGCAAATTAAATAAAAGATTTATAAAATCAATAGACCTTTCGATTATTTTGCCTTTAAAAAAAGTATAGTGCTTAGCGTGTTGTTTCCTTCCTTTTGTTTGCTGAAGGCAGTAAGTGTGCAAATGTACACACACACACGTGCACACACGTCTTTTTTTTTATCATCTCTATTATGTTTTGTGACAGGCTGGAGAGAGATGACTCAGAGGTTAAGAGCACTTGCTCCTGCTGCAAGACCAGGTTCAGTTCCTGGCACCCATATAGTAGCTCAGAGCCCTCGGTAACTCCAATTACAGGGGACCCAACACCCTCTTCTGGCCTCCACAGCCACTATACATATGTAATGCATACATACATGCAAATAAAATACTCATACACATAAAGCAAAGATAAACAAATCTTTCACAGCAGCTAAAGGTGTGAGCTGCAATCACAATGTCCCCCAGTAGGTGACTCAACAAACCATGGTCTATACAGAAAATGGACTATTATTGTTCCTTGGAAAGGAAAATGCTTGCTGACGGCGACACTCAGCATCTGAAGAAGAGCAAGAAGGAGAATAACCCAATCATTCAGAAGACAAATAGCAAGATAATCCAACCTATAAAATACCTCAAGTGACCGCACTCATAGGGGCAGAGAGATCAGTTGTTTCAGGCAGGGGCGGGGTGGAGGGGAAGGGACAGACGAGGAATGGGGAGTTACTGAGTGGTGGGGGCAGAGTTTCTGTTTTGGGGAGAAGAAAAACATTCTGGAGATGGGTGGTAGTGACAACTAAGTGATAAGACTATATTAATGCCAGAGTTAAGCTCTTCAGAAATATTAAAAGTAGATTTTTCCCCATGCTCAATCATATTTATGATTTTTTAAAGTGATTTGAAAAAAATCAAGAATAGTGGTTAAAAAGTACTTTGGTTCTGAGCAATTTCATTCCCTTCAGATGTCTCACACAGTGATGGTTGGTACCTCCTTTCCCCTTCATCTTGAAGCATCTATCCCTCATCTCCTCCTTTGCTGAAATGCAAAGAACAAGTCTCTCTCATTGTGTGCTTCTGTGGGCTGAACTCCATCTCCAAATTAGCTTGTCTCCCACGGATCTCATTCCAGAGTGATGGGGAGGACTCACATTCTCAGTGAGGGTCAGGGGGCTCTAGCCTTGGCTGGGTTCATTCTCTGAGGTCTTGCCTGAAGCCCAGACTTGAGCCCAGACAGCACACTGGGCTTTCTAAGTCCTTATGAGAGCTGGCTCCAGGGCCCTAGGCTTGCTGGAGGCCTTTTGTCTGAACACCTCTGTTCTTGATCACTGCCCACACAGCATGGGAGACTCAGAGGGGCTTCCAGGGCCTGAGCCTGTGTACTTTGGATTTGAATTCCCACCATGACAGAGGGAAGAAAGCAAGACAAGATTATCTGGCAGACAGAATAAAGATAGGAGTGACTTGAAGCAATCTCTTGTGTAGTTTCACCTGGAGGAATCACTGCCTGAAGGTTAGGGACACTCTCACCAGCAGTGAGTGCCCAGGAAGAATGCCCATCCTGTTACAGAGTGATCCCATACACACAGAGAGGGATTGGAGTATGCATAGATTTCATGCATGTGTGTACATGTGTGTGAGTGTGTGCCCCTCTGTGTGTGTACATATGTGTGCATGCCTTTCTTTATCTCTTCTTACTCCTTCCCTTCATTCGCTTAGAATTATTTCTTCACAGGCGTCTGCTTTCCTGGAGGAGCATGGTCATGTCACAGACCTTGTAGTCCCGGAACCTGCTAAATAGTCATCGTAAGGGGAAAAATGTCTGAAACCGGCACTGGCTCGAACGTAGATGGTATTTACTCAGTGTCTTCCCTCCACCTTGGCTGGGTTCTGCGCACGTAGGCAGTGTGTACTCAATGGATGAGTCTTTTCATTTTACTCTTTTAAATTCCTGATTTTCATCTGTGTACAAGCGTGGTGACATGTCTTAGGGCCAGGGAATTGCAGAGGCCTGGGAAGCAGGCCTGGAGCGAGAGCGTGATCTAGGCATATCCAAACCCTGGCGATCTCATGCTGAGATCAGCAGGACGTACTCCCACCTTCACCCCACCAGAGGAGATCACGTAGCCACGGGCAGCCAAGTTAAACCTCCTCTCCCCTTACAAGGTCATGTCCAGCAACACTTGGGATTTCTCCTTATGCAAAGGGGGCATCCTGAGTACCCTGTTTCTGGCCAATGATGCATCCTCACCCCGATTACCCCTACTCGTCCCCCTAAAGGTTTAAGTACCCTTTGTTCTCTCCACTAGATGAGACCAGTTTTCTGAAGCTGCTCGTGTGTATGTGTGTGTGTGTGTGTGTGTGTGTGTGTGTGTGTGTGTGTGTGTGTAAGTGTGCGCACATCCCCCTCCAGTCCAACCAGGTGCACAACAGGTCTGGCTGCCCCTAGGGGGAGAAGTAGACGTGGCCGGCAGTGTGTCACAGCTACATCTGTAGCCATCGACCCGTAAGCCTTGTCAGTTACTGAGTGTAAGTGAGATCGTCGCCCTCTTGGCACATAAGGCACTGAAGGAGCATCACCAGTGCCATCCTCTCGGCCACGGAAGGGTGCCTTGTTCACTTGTCCCTTTTGGGCTGTGCATTTATAGTCCCAGTTCAACAGGGTGCCCGCGGTGTCATCTGTGCCAGGCCCACCTCACCACCCCAGTCCCGGCCACATGGGCCAGGGCTCTTGCCAAGGGAACCCGATCCTGCTGACTATCCCAGAGCTCTGATTTACACCGTGTCTGCTCATGTAAAGCAAGAAGAAAAGTCCACCTCTCTTTACTCCTGTCACCAGGCAGGGGAATGGGTGCAGGCCCTATATACTGCAGCTCCAGAGCCTCACCCTGTGTTCACACACAGTTTTGGTGTCCCTGGTTTGGGATTGAATCATAAGAAGCCATGATATGTATGCATATGTATATGTATGTGTATGTGTATATGTATATGATATATATATATATGATGTGTATATGTATGTGATATATGATGTATATGATGTGTATGTGTACATGATATATATGACATATATGACATATATGTATGTGTATATGTATATGATATGATGTATATGATATATATGATGTGTATATGTATGTGATATATATGATGTATATGATGTGTGTGTACATGATATATATGACATATGACATATATGTATGTGTATATGTATATGTATATGCAGAATATCCCCACCACCTTCAGCCTCAGGGACTGAACTGATTGCTCACAGGGAAACTCCTGTACCATTAATAGACGACTCAATGGATATTCCTTCTGTCACTGAGTTCCTGTTTCCTCCTCTCTGATGATAGACCTTCAGTATACACCATTATTCAGGTTCCATCTGGAGGAGACTCCCCCCTCCACCTGTAGCCAGGCAGCAGTGTCGGGTCCTCAATATTACCTCCTGGCTCCCCTGAGCACCTGGAATCTTGCTACACATCTCAAGAAGTTACCAGCTTTGGCTCACTTTGATCCAAATTTAATCGGCTGATTTTTTAATCTCTACTCATGTCTCATATTTTAGGACAAAATATTGGCTTTGGTCTTTTACAGACAGACACCAATAAGGTGTTCTGGCCTTTGAAAGGAGTTCACAGAGCAGACCCAGAGGGCTGGAGGCCTGTAGGTGCAAGAATGGTGAACACATGTTTCGTGCTCCTCCTCAGAGAGGGAAGGCACAGGAAATCCATAGCACCCCATTCTGCAGATCCAGGCAGCTAGCCATGGCGCGCAGCAGGAAACCAGGCCTGTCCAACCCAAAGACCTGTTTCAAGGTTGAGGCATGTGTGTATTGTGATTGCTTTGGTGATATGAAGTCATCAGGGCTAGACTGGAGTGGAAGCTAATGCAGTCCAGTGCAGGGTTTTATTTACTGCTAACTCTACTCAAGCAAGACATGGGGACTCAATGACTGTCATGGGTACATTGTATGTTCAAGTTTATCCAAACCCTGTCTTTATGGTAGCTATTAACATGCCCACAGTATTTTAAAGCTCTTAAGATAACAGGCAATGCCACAGAGTCTACTTCAACCCCAGATAAGATCCATCCGTGTGTTTCCCAGGCCAGGACAATTCACAGGGATGGAGACATCATGTCCAACTAGTTTCCATGTGGCTCTTCATTTTCTCCTTTTGTTCCATACTAAATAGAGACACAGGGGTCCATGAACACCCTTTAGGCACACCCTAGCACCTCAGCCAGAGCAGTCCTCCTACCCAATGGGGATTAGATCCACCTTTCTTCAAACTGTTTTCTCCAGCCATCTCCTCTGCCATCAGCCATTTCTAGCACACACCGCTTTGCTATTTCTCTTTTCCTCTGCCTTTTCCCAATTGCACAGACATCTCTAAGAGCCTGGTGTACTGTGGCTCCCAGATTAGCAGAACCCTTCCATGGGAGTGGGCTCCCAAAGCAAACCCCAGGGGCTCCTCTGTACTGTCTGAGCTAGGCATAGGTAGAGGATAAGATTCTGATGTTTCTTTCAAATGTTAAACGTGCCTACAGTTCATCGTGGGTTGGGAAGTCTAGGCTACTAAAGACCTACAACTTCGATTGAACTGAAACCAATGCTCTCCTGTCTACTACAGTGCTGAAAGATATCACGGTTAGTTACAGACATGCGACAGTGCTGAACATCACTGGTTCAGCATCATGTACTTGAGACCCTGCTGGTTGGATGAGGGCATGGTACATGCCTGTGCTGTCCTTCATAGGTCAGCTCAGTGTGACTCAATCTCCCACTTTCCTACGCCCCTCTCTGGAGCCTCCATCTCATCTACTAACCTGAATGAAAGACAAAGCTTTCTTCCCTGCAGGCTGTACCCCAGAGGAGGCAAAGGACACATCGGCTAAACTGTAGCTCCGGGTGAAGTACCCCTTGCAAAGCCCCTCCAGTAAATGACTTGGCAGAAGCCACCTGGAGGGTCCAAGCTGGATATTTGTCCTGAAGGGTCTTCAGAGATTTGAGCCAATGGTGTCAGGGGCTGGGTCAGTGTGTGCCCTTACATTCCATAGATAGGATGTCAAAGAACCCCCAAGAAGGTGACCAGAGTCCAAGTCACACTATACACACCCTGTAAGATGGGAGATTCCCAGAGAGGTCTTACTCAGACAGGATGCTGCGCTTAGCCACACTTGACACTAATGCCCTAACCTTGTTCTTTCCAGCAGGCTGCCTCCCGTTCGCATTTAAAGGTGGGAGTAAAGGCCCCGCTCTGCTGGCACTCCGGAACCGCACAGACTCTCGGGGACAGATGAGCCATGACTCCACAGAAGGTGCCGTGGGCTCCTGCAACGCAACAGGTAAGAATGGACCCGTGATATAACACTGACCCCTGGACCGTCCTGCCAGCCCTTCCCTGCATTCTTGTCATTATGAGCTGGAGCCTCATGAGCAAAGCGTCCAGGATGATGTCCTGGAGCTTGGAAGGACATCGATACCATATAGTGTTAGCAAGGGATGGAATGGAGGGATGTGAACTCATTCCACACAGAGAATTGATGATTTAAGAAAGACAACGTGATCCCACCCAAGTCTAGCTCCAGGATCCAATAAGTTATCAATGTTACTTAATAGAAGCGTGGGTGATCAAGGGCAGTTACGTCCATGAGAATCCCACCTCAGCACAGGCTTCTGACTGAAAAACTTGGCATCCCTTGCCCTTACTGTACAGCTGGCAGCCAGCTCAGGCTGAGGGCCATCTCTCCCCCTGTCTATTGCTTACTGCTTTGAGGAAGTGTATCATGTGAGTGTTTTAAATGTCTACCCTTCCCTTGCCAGGAGGGAATGCTTCAATTCAGAGGGAATACTAACAAATACACAGCACCAACTTCAAAAGTGTGTGTGTGTGTGTGTGTGTGTGTGTGTGTGGTTAGGAAACGGCTACACCTTCTTAGCTCTCTCTTTGATGTAACTATGAAAAGCAGGTCTCCCCCACATGGCCACAAAGGTCTCTGTTTAGCTGGGTGTGCTCCGCTGGTCACATTGGCTCCTTCGCTTGTCAATACCATTTTAGCGCCTTCCCTATATGGGTTGTTCCTAACAGGGACAAGAGACAATCCTTGCCGCAGCTCTGATTTCTACCTGGGGCATGCGACATCAAGGGAGAGAACTGGCACTGTATTCTAGAGCCTGAGTAGTGCCCTGAAGAGGTCCATGGCCAGTGCAGGAGAGCTCCAGGCAGGGATGGTCCCGGGTCTCTGGCTGGGTGGAACCTGAGCATAGACCCGTGCTGATGGCTGGGAGAATACCCTGAGCACAGGTGAAAGCCAGTGTCAAGGCCAGAGGTCATTCTGTCTTAGCCACTTCCAAGGAGGTAAGTGGCTAAGCCTTACCCAGGTGAGCATTGAGTCGAGACCACAGAGCCGTGGATGTGGAGGGGAGCGATACCCTGCAGTCCACAGAGGACAGGGGAGTTGGGGCAATATGCAGATTTGAATCCAAAGCGTGACATGATGTGACGGGTTTGCTGCGGAATAAACACAGGAAGATGAAGCGCTGAGAAGAAAATCCTTGGCAGCTCGGAGAGTGACTGTACTGGGAGAGACTGGTGCCTGGTGACTTGTGAGAAGAAGAAGAAAAGAGAGAGAGAGAGAAGGGGTCCTTTAGGGTAGATTCTGCTTTGTGCTTCTGCCCTGGATGGTGGTGTTACAATGAGGAATCTTAGACTGGGGGTAGAGACAGTAATGGCTGTGCTTTAGGCATGCTGAGAGTGAGGGTCTTTCAGGCACGTATTCAAATAATGCTGAGCATATATATAT
>BDUI01000048.1:458235-473482 GCA_002335545.1 Apodemus speciosus | reverse complement strand
CCTTCTGTATGTCGGGATTTCGACTACATACCATCACTCAGTTTTATGCGGGGCCGGGTATGAGTCCTGGCATCATCAATTGTGCTGAGTAAGTATTCTACTGACGAAGCCACATCTCCATCTTCGGAGCTTTAATGGAAGGAACATATTAATGTCGTTGCTATGGAGTGTCAGGGGAAGGAGAAAGGTCCTTCCTTTCTCAGTTTTGGCTCAGTTGGTTCTGTGGTTCTGGTCTAACCCCTAGCCTTGACTTTGCAGAATTAGGAACTAGACTTTTAAAAGTTATGAATTCGTCAGAATGTGAATTGTGACTGACAAATTGTAAAGACTCATGTCTAAGGACCAGGACACTTGTCTGTGCTGCACGGGACACTACCCAAAGCTGAGACAACTAGGGAGCCAACACAAGTAGAGGTTGCTTAGCGGACACAGGATGGAGGAACCTGGGAAACCCTTCCATGCTTACCACAGTGATATCATGGGGGAGGGGGGAAAGGCGTGTCTTGTTGCTCGTTTGAGAACATTTTTTTGGGGGGGGGGTGACAGTCTTGCCTTTCAGAATTCACTGTTTTGCTCATCTATAGACCGAGGCATAGCTGTGGTAGCATCAGTGGTGAAATTGGATGTTGGAAGCAGGTCTCTGTCTAGATTCAGATCAGCCTCTGAGAATGTCTGTGAAGGATTACCTTGATGAGGTTAATTGATGCAAGAGGATCCATCTTAACTGTGGGCAGGACCAGTCCCTGAGCTGGGAAGTCTGAACTGTATAACATGGAGAAAGGGAGCCGAGCAAGCAAGCTTGCATAGATCCCTGGCTCTGAGCTCTTCACTCTGGATGGGACAGGACCAGTTTTCTCAGGCCCCTCTACTGTGGCTTCTTCTCTCTGATGGATTGGAACCTGGAGCTGTGAGCCTCTTTAAGATGTCTATGTTAGGATACTTAATGACAGCAACAGAAAAGAGACCATGAAAATATGAACACTCATCGATGACCCAGCTTCACGTGTCACCAGCTCTCCGGAAAGTGGCTGCTCCGGCTTTCCAGGGTCACATAGCAGTGCGCAGTTGCCATGCGCATACGCATACGCATGCGCATGCACATGCGCAAGAGTCTAGCAATCCGTTTTCCGCCTTCCCTAGAGACTGACAGTGGGGTATCACAGTCTAGATCTGGAGCTAAATCAATCTCAATCAGTTTCCCTCTCCCTCCCTCTTCCTCTCATTTCCATCCAAGGTCGACATATTTACTGTCACTTACATTCGATGCACCCTAATTCTGCCATACAGATTATTTTAACTATAAATTTTTTTCATATTCTTTTTTTGAGTTCACAAGGTGTTTTTGAAGACATAATGTTCTTTCAGGACCAAGACAGACTGCAGGGTATGGTGGTCAGCTTTAAGTGTCAGCTGATATAATCTAGAATCATCCGAGAAGAGTCTCAAAGAGGAATTGTCTAGATGGGGTTGGCCTGAGGCCATGCTTGCAAGAACTCTTTCTTTCTGTCTCCCTCTCCTCCCCTTCCTTCCTTCCTTCCTTCCTTCCTTCCTTCCTTCCTTCCTTCCTTCCTTCCTTCCTTTTGAGACAGGTCTCACTATGTAGCCCTGGGTAACCTAGAGATCTTCTTGTTGACCAGGTTGGCCTCACACTCAGAGATCTTCCTGCCTCTTGTCTCAGAGTGCTAGAAGTAAAGGCATGTGCCACTGGACCTGGTTGAGAGATTTTTCTTAACCGTGTTAAATGAGATGAGAAGACCTACCCCGAGTATGGCTTTGTGGTGCTGACCTGTATGAACATAGGCTGCTAGCTGAGGACTGACACGTGCAAGTTTATTACTCTTAGTTCCAGGTTACAGATGTGATAGGATCAATCCCCTAGAGTGCCTGCCTTACTTGATACTTTCCCTCAGTAATGCACTGTAGCCTTCGTCCCCTAACTTTGTCAAGGCATTTTGTCACAGCAACTGGAAATGACCTAAGATACAGCCAAAATCTGTCTTGTCTTAGGATTGTTCACACGGATCTGAGTCCCGTCCACAACGCTGGATACCACCTGGATGGCTATCAGGGGAGGGGCACGGAGTTGCAGTATTGGCTGTGGTGAGAGGGCTACCCTGGGCTAACTGACCCAGGCGCTTAATGAGATGAGTCACCTGGCTGTTTGGTCAGAGCTGAGATGACATTACCTATGCAGTGTCATCTGTCTTAGATGTAGACTCATTATAGACTCAAACCAGCAAACAGGTTCCCCAAAACCTTGCCTCGAACAGGCTACCCAGCTCACCAATGGCTACTCAGTATCTCTGGGAGCAGAGCATGCTGGGTATTGGTGGTACAAATGCTCACTGAAGAAGCAAGCCTGTGTGCATTATGTGTGTGCGTGTGCATGTACGCACATGTGCACCTGTGACATGAGATGACAGTACAACCTGGGCTAAAGGGGAGTTAGCGTTTCAATTGTCAAGACAAGTAGAAGACATCAACAGTGAGGGAGAAGAGGATTCAAGATAAAAGAGAAACTCATGAGCCACTGTCTTGGCTGGGTGTAGGGTGCGGCTGTGCTCTTCGAAGTTGGATAATGAAGTCAATCATGACTTCAGATTATGAAGGTCAAATATTAAACTGCTGGTGTTTCTGCTTACCTGTCTGGTTCTGTCTCTTATTCTTCCCGTGTGGATCCACGTAAAGGAAATTGGCTGTCAACAAATCTACTTAATAGGACCTTTTAGCTGCTGAAATAACATCCTTTGTATATCTCCCATATTGGCCAATACCTGCTATCTTTTCAGGAGTGATGGAGAGAGTTTGGTCATCACAGGATAATGCACTTAAACTGTGTGTGAAGTCTCTGTGATGGTTTGAATATGCCTGGCCCAAGGAGTAGCATTATTTGGAGGAGTGGCCTTGTTGGAGTGGGTGTGGTCTTGTTAGGGTGGGCGTGGCCTTGTTGGAGTAGGTGTGTCGCTGTGGGTGTGGGCTTTGAGACCATCATCCTAGCTGCCTGGAAGCCAGTCTTCACCTAGCAGCCTTCAGATGAAGGTGTAGACCTCTGAACCTGTAAGCCAGCCCCAATTAAATGTTGTCCTTATAACAGTTGCCTTGGTCATGGTGTCTGTTCACAGCAGTAAAACCCTTAGACAGCTCCTAGAAAGAGACTCTATGGGGTGGCTTGAATGAGAACACCCACATAGGCTTACATATTTGAACACTTGCTTCCCGGTTGGTGGTGCTGTTTGGAGAGGTTCTGGAGGTGTGGCCTTACTGGAGGAAGTTTGCCATTGGAGGTGGGCTTTGGGAATTTAAAGATTCATATCATCTCTGATTTGTTTTCTCTGTTTTGTGCTATTGGCTCGTGATGAGAGTTCTCAGCATTCTGCTCCAGATAGCATGCCTGCCTGCTGCTGTGATGAACTCACTCTTATCTCTCTGGAACTGGAAGCTCAAAACCTTTCATTTTTGTAAATTGCCTTGGTCTTGGCGTTTTATCACAGTAACACAAGCGTAATGAAGACACTTCCTATGAAGAAATCCAAGGCTCCTGATACATGATATCCTTCTCCCTTTTGCTGATGGCTTTTCTTGATGTTACCTTGACCAGGTACCTTACCTGGAAGGACATTGCTTGAATGTTCCCACCCTGAACACCTGCCACTCTCTGTGGAGTAGCACAAGCCGGTCCTACTAAGCCCGGTTCTCTGCGTGAATGTTCAGCTGGCTGTGGGGATTGTTCAAGGACTGTAGCCAGCAACACCCACAGTTTGTTCTGGCCCCAAGCCTGTGGATTTGAGCCAGCTCCCAAGTACACACAGGATCTCTGGGAGGAGCTGGAGGGCTGAATGTGATGCTCCAGCCAGCCTTGTTCGTCAGTGAGTGCACACTGCTGCCTGGGGATATGCGTGCTACAGCCCAGGAACAACAAATGTGTGGGTAAAGAAAGTTTCAGAAGCTTTATGTTCCAGGACAGGAGGAACTACAGCTTCAAGTGGAACTCTTTCACTGCGGAGATGCGGTTCAGGGCTTTGGAAGGTCACATCCTTGCTCTGGTGACGTCAGAACTCCTGTATTCCTTTCTCAGAGAAACCCTGGGGCCAGAATGACAGAGGTCCTCCTGGCCCCTCCTGCCCCTCAGCCTCATATGCTCCTAAGCCACCAGCTACGTCCAGAAGGAACAGGGTGACAGAAATACAGTGCCTCCGTGTCTAGGTGGAAATGAGAGGCCCCTGGAAGCTCGGGTCACATTCTATTGCTTTGTACCCAAGGCCAAGATTATTGATAGAGGCAGTATAATTTCTGAGTAACTTGGGGTCGCGGGCTTTCTGAGCATTTGAATTTGCAATTTCTCTTATCTCTGTATTTGAAAGAGCCCCTCAGATCAGTCTCTTATGTTTCTTTTTCTTTGGTTCACCAGCTGTCTTAGTTAGGGTTTTACTCCTCTTAACAGGCACCGTGATCAAGGCAACTCTTATAAGGACAACATTCAACTGGGGCTGGCTTGCAGGTTCAGTCCATTAGCATCAAGGCGAGGCAGCATCCAGGCAGGCATGGTGCAGGTGGAACTGAGAGTTCTCCATCTTCATCTGAAGGCTGCTAGCAGAGTACTGACTTCTAGGCAGTTAGGGTGAGGGTCTCGAAGCCCACACCCACAGTGACATACTTTCTCCAGCAAGGCCACACCTCCTAACAGTGCCACTCCCTGGGCCACGCATATTCAAATCCTCACACCAGCTTTAGAGATCACCTTTGACGCTTGAGCCAGGCTATTATCTCTGCTGCATTTGGACGGGTATGTGGGGACAGCAGAATGAGTGACGGGGCCACCTGCCATGTCTTACCTCAGTGTACTTTTTATGGGCATACTCACAAAAATCAAAAGGGTCTCTAAAACCTGAGGGAAAGGAAAGTCTGTTCTTGTCTCCACTGTTTCACTACCTACCCAAAGAGACAGGTGGAGGCAAAAACCACAAGGACAGCACATCACTCAGAGAACTGCCAGGATAGCCTTCCAGAGGAAGGAGCAGGCTACCATGATAGCAGACCTACATTAGGGTGTGGGATTGGACTGCATCTTGGTCCACAGGAGGAGCCGGGATTCCACACTGGGCGGAGCTTGAGCATTTAAGACTTCAAAGCCCCACCCACAGTGACACACCTCCTCCAACAAGGCCACACCTCCTCCAACAAGGCCACACCTCCTAATCGCGCCACTCCCTATGAACCAAGCATCCAAACACATGAGTCTATGGGGGCCCAAACCTGTTCAAACCAGCACACCTGGCAACTCAGTGCAGTCTTCTTTTCAGTTGGGAAGGGTGTTGTTGGAATGAGCACTGAGCGATGCTGTACAACATCTACTCCATTAACTAAGTTTCCAGTTGCCATGACAAAGTATCTTACGAGGAGCAAACAGGGCAGGAGGGGTTATCTTGACTCACAGTTGGAGGATCCTTACAGTGGTGCAGGGAAGTGGCTGGCAGCAGCAGGCAGGGCAGCCGGTCACATTATATTCTCAGTGAAGAATGATTTCGCTCTCCCTGCTTCCTTCCTTTTGTATAGACTGGTACCCCAGGCAGGGATTAGCGCTGCCATTTTTTTTTCCAGGACATTGGCTTGTTTTATTTTAATGATTGATCCATGTGAGGCCACAGCCAGGCCTCTATGTACAGACGTGAGGGAACCTTTATTTCTTGGCCTCGGCTTCCTTCAACAGAGTCTTGGAGATATCTCTTCTTTCTTATCTAAAACGGCTCCTCCCTGCGTTTTCCTGCTTCCGTGGTCTTAGATGTGCGAGCCTCAGCCTGGTCAGCCAGCAGCGTCCTGTGGGCCTTGTCTGCCTTCAGCTTGTGGATGTGTTCCATGAGAATCTGCTTGTTTTTTGAATACATTCCCTTTGACCTTCAGGTACAGGCTGTGATTCACATGGCGGTCAGTCTTCTTAGATCCCCGTTATCTCCTGAGAAGCCGGCGTAGGATCCTCATCCTCTCACCCCTTCTCAGGCGTCCTCCGAGCGTTGGCAGTACCCTCCCGTTTCCCTGTGCCCGTATGCCTGCCCCTCCGTTGGGCCGAGGTGATTTCCGGCAGGGAGCCCGGGAAGGGACAGTCACAGGCTTCCGCATGCTCAGCCCATCTTTGGTCAGTTTCCTGCTGACAGGAGTTGACACTGGAGACCATTAGTCTCACCGGGGTCCAATCGGACCTTCTGTTGACCACAGCGGAGGACACTAGAGGCAAGCAAGCCTCTTCTGTAGTCTGAGCACACTCACAGCTGCAGGCGCAGCAGGAAAAGGGGGCGCTGCCATTTTTAAGGGTGAATCTTGAGCCCTCAGTTAACCTCACTGGCATGCCCAAAGGCTAACCTAATCTAAAATTCCTTCATTTGTGGAATCCCGTCTCCTAGGTGATTCCAGATTCTGCGAGGTTGACAATACCAACCACCAGATCTGTGAAAAGATTTCTAACTGCAGGGCGAGCAGAGGGGTTTCCCATACACCCTGCCGCTAATGCTCAGTGCGGTTTATCAAGTCTCTGCCGATCCGATACTGGGAGCGCAGTGCCATAGTGAATGAGACCCACAGAGCCCTTAGATACTGAGGTAGGTCCTTCTCTCATAGGCAGAACCCAGCCCCTGTTAGCTCTGACTCTCTGCTCGTCTTAGTGTTCTTCCTGTGGTTCCGGGCTCCCCCTCTCCTCTCTGGAATTGAACTCAATTCCAGCTCAGAGAGGACTAGGAGAAGTCCAGAAGAGGCAGAATCTCTATTGGGAGCTTGTATGGGGGCGGGGGTCCCAGAATCTTAGTGTTACGGCTCCTTTAGACGAAGGCCCTCATTCTCTGATGGTCTTTTTTTTTCTCCTTTTGGTTTCTCGAGACAGGGTTTCTCTGTGTAGCCCTGGCTGTCCTGGACCTCACTCTGTAGACCAGGCTAGCCTTGAACTCAGAAATCCGCCTGATTCTCAGAACCCTGCCTCCCAAGTGCTGGGATTAAAGGCGTGCACCACCACCGCCCAGCTTCTCTGATGATCTTTAATGAAGCATCTCTCTGAGACAATCTTAGCTTGTTCATGGTTGTTTCCCCCCTCCCCCCTCGCCCCGCCCCTCCCTGCCCCGTCCCCGCCCCCTTCCCCGATGACTTTGAATACATACACTTTATTCAGGATAACCAAGGGTTATATAGCTTTGGGGTGAGAATATCCAGGGTGGGAAAAGGTCACTGGCTGAAAGCTGGGGTACTGAGATACCTCATTAGCATGGAGAAGTAATCCAGGTGCTGGGTGACTGATTGCCAGTGACCACCTGGTTGGTGGGACACCTGGTTATGAGCCCCGAGACAGCCATAGAAACGGGAACTAATTCCACTCCTGCTGGTCTCAAGTTTTGAGATTTCCGGGGTTTGACCATCACCCGTTCCACGCAGGTTCCTCTTCTGGCACCGTCCACGTGCCCCACTCTTCGCTGTAACCCTCTCAAGTGTAGCTGCCATTTCTGTCCTCCTGCCCCAAAGAAGCTGCTCTTTAGTTATCTTCCTGTGCCTCGGGTGGATTCCTACAGTGTTAAAATCCCTTCTCCTTCATGGCCACACCTGAAATGTACTGTGTCCTCTGGAAGAGCAGCATGGTCATAGTGACAAGACGTCATCCTGCGTCACTGTGCGTCTGCATTGGAGATTAGGATCCAGCCCTGGGGGCGGGGGAGCGGGGATGACGTCTACTCTCCAGAAAGCTCACTGACAGCAACCTGGTAATGGGTTCTGGCTTCATCATGGGTTAAAACTTGCCCCTGTGGGAAGGAGATTAAGACAGAATTGAGGGGCTATAGAAGGCCGTGCTTCCAGAAGGTGTGGATTCTTTCACTCTCCGAGTTTTCTTTGCAGTTTACTACAGCTGAAAGCACAGCCCTTTTGAGGCAGGGTGTCATCTGGGCTGCCTCAGGGCACGTGGAAACTTTAAGACCTGACTCAAGGTAGCTTGACCTTCAAGGGCTCACGTACTGTCTTAAGAGAAAAATCCAGATATGAATTCAGTCCGGCAGCACTGACCTGTCTTCATATCTCATCCCAGTGTCTTTCTGCTGTCCTTTCTCCCACCCCAAGCTGAGATGGGATCCCGTGTGGGCTTCTCCTCGCCATCTTTGTATCACACAAAGGTCCTCTGTCTGAGCCATCCCTCCACGCCCCAGTCAGGTGGGTATTGGTTGTTAACAGCTGTGGAGGTGTGTGCAGTCTTCAGCTGTAAATTCACATAAACCATTGTGGCCTATTTTGCAATTTATTTTTATTACTTGAGACTATGGTTTTCAAGGACGAACGTTGTAGATGATGTCATATTCTCAGTGTCAGAAAAGCAGGCTATGAAGCCTTCCCCTACCTATGCCTCAGAGCACACACACTCCCATACACGCCCGTATACGTGCATACACTCACGTTTGTGTGCACCCATATCTGGATATCCATATCCATGCATACACATTCATGTACACACGTGTGCATCCATGTGAACACCCAAGGAGCTTACTACCCATCCCGTTATGATACCAGGGTCTCCCATTCACATATCAGCTTCTATCTGGCCCCTCATTTTCTAGATGGGGACTTCCCTGGTGATAAAGCTACTTCCTGGACTTTCTGTAGACTCAGAAAGGACCCAACAGGATATCAGAAAGAATATGGCCTCTTTCCGATTTGTAGCTGCTTCTTCCTGTGGGGAGCTGTGGTTTCAAAGGCTCACGTATTGTCTTAAGAGAAAAAAATCCAGATATGAATTCAGTCCGACGGCCCTGAGCTGTCTTGCACATCTCATCCCTGGGTCTTTCTGCTGTCCTTTCAGTCCCAAGCTGAGGTGGGATCCCTGGTGGGCTTCTACTTGCCATCTTTGTATCAATTAAAAGTGTTCTATCTGAGCCATCTCTCCAACCTCTAGTTAACTAGATACTGCTTGTTAACATCTGTGTTGTTGTTGTTGTTGTTATGAATCTAATCATAAACCCAAAGAAATATGCCTGGGTCATTCATAGATGTCAAGATTATGGGCTGACATCTGTCAGCTAATCCTGGGCATCTGGTGTCCTGCAGGCTTCTTCCTGTGGGGAGCTGTGGCCAGGCCTCTGAAGTCAGCAATGGGGACCCCTTAACAGATTATATCATTCTGTTTTGGCACATAGCAGTGAACAGATTTCTAGCTATTTTTTTAAACGTTCACAAGGCATTTCACTACGCCCCTGTGACCTGCACAGCACAAGGCTTCCCCTTGTCCACAGGGTAGCTGTGTCAAGGCCACTGTGGACGTGTGAAACCATAGTACGTCCTGTGACTTGGTGCTTTCCATCTCTATTTAGCACCGGCTATGTACCATGGCCAATCATATTTACACTCTGAAGTGTGACAATAAAACTAGGAGAGATTTAGTTCCTTTGTTTGTAGATATTCTTGCTCGGTTCTGGTGCTAGATGGTTCATTTTTACCAGTAATCAGAACACTCCCAGGAAATCGTTGTTCTACTTTCTATATTAAGAATGTGTGTGTGTGTGTGTGTGTGTGTGTGTGTGTGTGTGTGTGTGTGAAGACAGCTCTTTAGCCTTCCCTTTTATTTCCCTCCTGTCTTTCTTCCTCCCTTCCTTTTTACATATCTGACTATCACGTATCCAACACGCCTTTCATGAACCTTGGGGTCACTAGTCAAAATAAGTCACCTGAATCTCACCCCAGTGGTTTCATAGCACCTCAAGTCAATCTGATAACCAAGACCACTGTTAAATAAGTAACAGGTAGGTAGGTGTGCACAGTGTGGAAAATCTCCATGAGGAAATGTCCCTGTTTAGGATGAGATGGAGAGCGATGCCACACAATTTAATTATGTTGCTCAGAATGTCACATGCTTAACACATATGGATTATTTATTTATGGATTTTTTCCATTGAACAGTTTTAGTCCTCAGCTGACTTCAGCTAACTGAAACCTTCAGAGCAAATCCACAAGTACTGAAAATCTGTATATCATGCAGAGGATCTCTGGCATGGCAAGTGGTTATTCAGCAATTTCCCAGTCAGCTCTGCCAACAGCCCTGGCCCAGGAAACACTCACCTCGCTTGTCTGACCTCTGCTTATCTCTATCTACAAAGCCAATAGCATGTCAAGTTCCTCTTCTATTGAAGAGAAAAGGTCACACCAGGGTGAAATGACCTTCTCTTATGGAAGGTTCTAGGGCTCCTCATTATTGAAACCGGACGTAGAAGTTCAATCTAGTGGCCATTGAATTGATTCTGTCTTTTCATGACTGCCAGGGTCTCTTCCAACATTTTCATGACCTTTTTATTTTTTGTTAGGTGCACACAAGTTTATATGTATTACATCTGGGTGGATCAGTCCCTTCATTTTAAAATGTTCCTCTTCATGCTTGCATTTAGCATGGTCACAGTTTTTAATCCAATCCAATAATCTCTGCCATTTGATTGGATCTCTAGCCCATTTACAATTAGTGTAATTTAGGTCTGCCATTGGCTTTCTGCTTTCTGTGCAACTCATTATCCATTGTTCATCTATTTCTCCTTCATTAATTTCTACATCATGGAGAGGCTACCTTCTAAAGCATTTTTTTTTCATTTAATGAATAGTTTCCTACTTTCTTCTCATTGTCTGGTTTCAGATAATCCCAAGTTCTGTTCTGTCAAGCCACTTCTCAGGTTTCAGATCACAAATAGGACTTTCTCTGTGTAGCTTCAGCCTGGGATACCTGGCTTCTCTTTGTACACTGACCTTTTAGCGGGCTTCTGTATACAAGTAGTATCCACTGGGAAAAGCAAAGGAATCTTCTGTAGCATAGTACTTCTATAGAGACAGAGGACACAGTAGCCAGAGCTCAGAGGCCCTGCTTCTGTGACTGCCTGCACCACAACAGCCAAGAGTTGCTCACCTAATTATTGAAGACTCGTTTGGTGTTTAGGGGAAGAAATTGTGGTGTTAATTTTTACTTAACCTCTAAGGAAATATCCTTTTTTGATTCATAGCAGAAAGACGAGAGATTATAGGAGGGACTGAGTTCCCGCTGTGAGACCAATGCTTAGGAAGTTAAATAGAAGCACTCTGAGGTCCCTGTGCTAAGGGCTGACAGAAACCAAACTCAGTGTGCTCAGGGGAAGGTGGCCTATGACAAGGGACACCAGTGAGGTATTTTCTACCATTTTCTCCGTGGTTACAACTCTTTTTTCCTCTATGACAAAATACACACAACACAGTTTGACATTTTCTCTGAGCCCTATAGAGGTGACCTCATTCATGTCCTTACGCAGCATTCACCATCTATTCCAGGATGCCCCTCATTCTGACATTAGAGACGACCAGTCTTGCAGCCCCCCACTTCTGCTGAGCAGTCCTCTGCTGATGGATGGGGCTCCCTCTGCTCCCCCACCCTTCTTCTTCATGTCTCTGAATTTCACCATCTTCACTGACCTATATTCCTGTCCTCTCTCATTCCATTGTTTGTGGAGTTGACTACGTTCCCAGATAGTTACTATTTTTTTTTATTTATTAATTTGGAAGTTTTAGTCATTATTTTTATTTGAATTTTTTCTCTGAAGCTCTGTTTGGTTGGTTGTGTTTGTTTTTGTTTTGTTTTGTTTTTGTTTTTGTTGTTTTTGTTCTTGAGATGGGGTTTCTTTGTATAACCTGGGTGTCCAGGAACTCGATTTGAAGACCAGACTAACCTCCAACTCAGAGATCAGCCTGCCTCTGCTTTCCAAGTGCTAGGATTAAAGGCGTGTGCTACCATGCCTGACTTTTCAATTATTCTTTTTTTCTGTTTTCACCTGTTAAGTTTCTGTCAAATTCGATTGTTCTTTTTGGCTCTAGCCTATGCGTTCTGCTGAGATTTGATTCAGTTACTGTACTTTTTTTTTTTTTTTTTTTAAATCTCTATAATTTCCACTTGGCTCCTTTGTATAAGTTCTATTTTATATTGACATTTTTCTACTTGATGTTATAATGTCATCTAAGCTTTTTATTTTTTTTGTAGTATATGCACGTGTGTGTGTGTGTGTGTGTGTGTGTGTGTGTGTGAGCCGCACACACGCAAGTGTGCAGGTGCATGTACCATGTGGAGACTAGAGTAAGATGGCAGGTATCCACCTTGGTGCCTTGAGACAAAGCCTCTGACTGAACTGAGAGCTCAAATTTCTGTTGGGCTGGGTGGCCAGTGAATTCTCCAGATCGGCCTGTCTTAGCTGTCTCTCACCATGCTGGGGTTACGGGCACACACAGTCAGGACAGGCTGCTATGTTGGTGCTGGGGATTTGAATTCAGGTCCTCAGAATTGCAGAGCAACAGGGATTTAAACTCTGGTCTTTACAATTGCAAGGAAGTGTTCATACCACTGAACCATATCCCCACCTAGCTCATTCTTTTTAAGCTTTCTTTTCCTTCCTGACCTTGGCTTCCGCCAGTTCTGCCAACAACTTTATAATTGCTAGCGTGGTATATTCCACATTAAACTAACATTCATGAACCCTCTCGAAGAAGACCCTGCCATCTGCTTGTTGCTGCACCCCACCTGTCAGGGTGTCACGCTTTCCTGTCCCTTTCTGTTAGTTATTCTTTGTCGGAAATGGAACATGTTGGTTAATGTAGCAGCCCTGAGTACTGGTGTGCTCTCTTCCCATGGCTTCTGTGATCACTGCTAACTGATTTATTCAGCTAATTACTGACTGTGTTACTTTAAATGAGGTCTGTTCTCCCTTGCAGACATTCTTCTGAAGCTGCACATCCGGGAGGGACTGCTTCCGGCACGCTACTCTGGTGACAGTGGTGTGGTGGGACTGGCTTTTCTTTGTACAGGGCCACTGAGCCCATTTAACTGCCTGGCTGGGTTGTTTGTCACAATCCCCTGGCTTTCTAAACTAACCTGATCCCATTTTGGCTGCTCAGAGGGAGTTTCTGAAGGGTCTGCATTTGGTGGTCGCTTAGCCCTCACGGCCATTCTGCCCACTGTGTCACTGCCTGTCCTTGGGCAATCAGCACCCTGGTCCCTCCTTGGCTTGCCTCTCCTGATGCAGAATCCCATTCTCACAGCTGGGAGTGCTGACTAGGGCTATGGTGTTGGCTGTGTGTCATTCTCAAAGCTGATCCTCTGTCCTGTGTCTGTAGTCTGAACAGAAGAGGAGAGCCCCGTCTTTTGACCTTACTCACCTGGCCTTGGCCGAAGCTACAGGCAGCTGGCAGGTGGTGTGTGTGTGTGTGTGTGTGTGTGTGTGTGTCTGAGTGTATGTGTATGTATGTGAGTGTGTGTCTGAGTGTGAGTGTGTGTGTGTGTCAATGTGTGTGAGTGTGTATGTCTGAGTGTGTGTGTGAGTGTGTGCGAGTGTGTGCGAGTGTGTGAGTGTGTCAGTGAGTGAGTGAGTGAGTGAGTGAGTGAGTGAGTGAGTGAGTGAGTGAAACACTGTTTGGTCCTGGAAGAAAGCCATCTTTCTTGGGTGTTCTTGATTTTATGGGAAAGAGTGCCAGTGCCAAGCCCTGTCTGGGAGTTAGGGCTTCTGTGACGTCGGCATGATGAAGTGACATGTTCTAGTCTGAGGAATAAAGAGGAAGCTTATAGCCTTGGCCTGAGGGGAGAGTCTTCTTAGAGACCTGGGAAAGAAAGGCTCTGGAGTTTTGGTCTGAAGGTGAGACATTCTTGGTATTCTTTGGGGGTGGTTCGGTTCTTGATCTCAAGAGAGGGCTCTTGCGTCCTTGGCTTGAGAAGGGGAAGCTTGCTGTTGGCCTGGGGGAGGGGAGCTTGTTCTTGATTTCAACTGTTGGTCTGGCAGTCTTCCCCTCGCTGAGCTGAAGGAAGAGGACTGTCTCACGGAAGGGTGCCATTACCCGGCACTTTGCTAGGTTTTCTTCAATAGATGTTTTCTCTTTAGCTGTTTGCTTCCAGGACTGTTTCCAGAGACTTTAAATGGATTTTTATTTCAATAGGTTCCACCAGTTCCACTGGGGAACTTGGCAAGGAGGTCCATGCACCGCCACGCAGGAAGTCAGCAAGTGACTCACGCTTCGCATTATGCATGGGTTTGTCTCATGGAAAAAGTCTCATTTGTGTCTCTGTGTAGAAAAATTGTTCACTTTACCAGAGAATGCCTTACAGAAGTGTGGCTGTAAAATAAATGCAGTTTCCCATTGGCTTCCTTTTTAGATAAGGACGTTCCCCCTGGGGAATCGGGCAGAGGGTGATCCCCATCACTGACTGTATTGGAGGCTCCGGAAACTCAAGGGAGTTGCCCGACTGGTTAATACTGGAGCTGCTCAATGGGTAGTTTGGTTTGTGTCAGTGTTTGCTGGTTTTATTTGTGTTGCATTTATTCTGCATCTTCTCTTTACCACCTAAGGTCCTTCCTCATTGGTTGCCTGTCCCTGGTAGTTCAAACAAGACAACTTTCTTGGATGACTATTTTGACTCATAGAAGCCTACAGTTAGCTAGGAGCTCGGGTCTGACACGTATGGTCTCTGAGGGCGGTGGTGCAGATTAGGGGACTAGGGCCATGGAGGAGTGGCTTCCCCATCATTGCTTAGCAATAGGTATGAGAAAGAAAGAGGAGGTCCCCTGTCTCCCAGGTCATTGCTGTGGATTATTTGGGGACTCGGAGCTGAAGGGCGGCGCTTGAATGTCAATCATGGATGTACCCACAGATTCATGCTTTGAGCATTTGGTCCCCAGTTGGTTGTGCTAACTTGGGAGACTGTGGGAAATTTAGGAGGAGAGGACTCCCTAGAAGACGTAAGTGACTGATGGGAGGGTTCAAGGGTGACTTGTGCCTGTCAGCTGCTCCCTTCTTGTCAGCTGCTCCCTTCTTGTCAGCTGCTCCCTTCTTGTCAGCTGCTCCCTTCTTGTCAGCTGCTCCCTTCCTGTCAGCTGTTCCCTTCCTATCAGCCAGCGATTTAAAGATGCTCCCTCCCTGACCTTTGCTTCCACCACTGTGATATCCTGCAAGCTACTGTGATACCCTGTATAGCCTGTGATCCACTGTAATATCCTGTGATCCACTGTGATATCCTGTGATCTACTGTGATATCCTGCAATCTACTGGGATATCCTCTGATCCACTGTGATATCCTGTATATCCTGTGATCTACTGTAATATCCTATGATCCACTGTGATATCCTGTGATCTATTGTGATATCCTGTGATCCACTGTGATATCCTGCAATCTACTGGGATATCCTCTGATCCACTGTGATATCCTGTGTATCCTGTGATCTACTGTAATATCCTATGATCCACTGTG
>BDUI01000048.1:438167-452796 GCA_002335545.1 Apodemus speciosus | reverse complement strand
TGTGTATATATATGTACACACAGACATATGAAGAGAGAGTTCTATTATTTTAAAGGTACTGAAGCTAAACTAGCCCAAATCATGTGACTGTACCAAAGCGGTGCAACCAAGGAGAAGTGACACCTACATCCAGCCTACATCGGCCCTTTGTCCTAATGCCTTGATAGGCTTTGCACACATCCCAGGCAGGTCCTGCAGAAACTGTGCCAATGGTGGAGTCTGTTTTTGGTCTTTGTTTCTGTTTTTCATCTAACACATGACTTAAGAATTTTAAAAACGTTTAAAATTTATGATCTGAAATGAAAACAATATAAAAAGACATACTTTAAGAAGTCTCACTCCTACACCTACCACTTCACAACAGAACCATCTGTTCACACACACGAGAGAGAGAGAGAGAGAGAGAGAGAGAGAGAGAGAGAGAGAGAGAGAGAGAGAATGAGAGCCAGAGAGCATGTACCGTTTGCTTTCTGGCCTCCCCAAGGGTGTTTCCACACTGCATACAAACATGGCTGAAGGCATTCCTTTTGGAGCTCGCCCCATCCAGTCTCTATTTTCATCTTGCTTTCCTTGGTCAACAGTGTGCCCTGGCGATCTTTTGTGATCAACATCTGCATCTGTGGGCCAGGAAAGCGCCACAGTTAAATCCCTCTCCGTGCACTGTGAGGCCCTCAGAATTTTCAGTAAACGTGAGGATGTCAGGCGCAGGCGCAGGCGCAGGTGCATGCGCAGGCGCAGTGCACACCATAATCCCTGTGCTCCTGGGGCATCCTGGGAGGTGGAGGCAGAGGAACCCCTGCTAGCTCACCTCACAGGCTTATCTCTGATAAAGTGGGAGGTAAGAACCAACACCCAGAGCAGTCTTTTCACTTCCATGGGTGTACCATGGTACATGCCTACCTGTACATACATGAACACATTTTACACACATGCACGTATACATACATGCATGCATACACACATGCATGCATGAATACATACACGCATGCATGCATACATACATACTACACATATGTTTGTATCTATCTCCCATTGCTTATAGATTGTAAGAACACAGAATGCCAAAGGCTACTCTCTGCCGGTCTTCTTGGCTTCATTTTGTGTCCCCGTAATGGCAGCTGCTTCTCCCGAAGCCTCTTCAGTTAGACCTCCCTATCACTCCATTCCTGCCCACGCTTACAGGAAACATGGGAGCCTTCCTTTCGAGACCAGGGACATGATACTCTGTGTATGTTATCCTTCCATGCTCGGATAACACGAGGCCCTTTATTTTCATAAAAGTGTATCCGTGAAGAAAGACATAGGATTGGAGTCAGTGCCTCAAAGTCCCATTTTCTCAGATGACCCCCTGTGAATTGTTTTCGGTTTCCAGGGTGACCTCACATCCCGGTGCTATCACATACTGGCCTGGGGCAGAGATCCAGTCATAAGCTGTGGAATCCATAGCCAGCGTCTCGTCTCTCAATTATCCACTGCAGCGGGAGCAGGTTCTCAGCTTTGACATACCTCTGTCTCTGGTCCCCATCTCCTGAGGCTGACTGAGTCAAAAGCGGATGTTTCTGAAACCACGTATTTATCTATGAAACAAGCCTCTTGGAGACCCTTAGCCTTCATATCTAGGCTGTGTTTCCACAGATCCTGGTCATATGGGGCACACACAGACAGGTTAGCAGAGACTTGAGTTCATCCACTGTGCAAAAGGTGACCAGCCACCTTCATCTACATTACGGAAGCACAGAGACCCTTTATACTCTGCTCCCTGAGTAAATATCGAATTCTTAGAGTCATCTGGAAGATTTCTTCTTCGATAAAGAAACAGGGGAGTGTCAAGTGGGTTAGACAATATTTAAAATTGGTGTTCGATGACGTCACCATTTTGAAACAAAGCCCGGTATTTCATGATCTTCTATTTTGTGTGTCAGGTCATACTTGTCCACGTTAAACACGGGTTCTTCTGCCTGTGCCAGAATGTTCTGCAACTAGGGTGTATCAGTAAGCAGAGTGCAGACACCACTGCCCTCATGGATCCTGGCAGGGAAAGAGAGCAAGGCAAAGCACATGCTCGTGAGTCACGGAGAATGTAGGGCTGAGCAGTGAACGATTGGGGAGATGCTAGACGTGGTCTCGGGACGCCTCACCAAGGACACGAGCTTAAGAGGATTCTGGAGCAGATCTCCTCCAGGGGACAATGGAGAGTCACCCAATCTAGACCTGGAGGTCATACACATCAAGCTGAGCAACTGTATTCTAGGCCCTTGTTGTAGATAATGGTGTTTACAGATAGTTGACAAGGTATTTGGAGGACTCAGTTCATCCCAGCTGCTATCACAAAATACCCTAAGCCAAAAGAGTTTTGAAGAAAAGAAGTTTATGTCTCATACTTGGGGGGCGGAGGGGGGAGGGGCTTCTGTATCCTAGATCAACTGCCATCAGATTGGTGCATGGTTGAGAGCCACCATCTATGATAGAACTCTTCAGTGTGTCCCTATATGGCAGAAGGTGTGAGGAGCGCCCCAAGACCTCTGGGGTGCTGCCCTATTCACAGGAGTCTGTCCTCTTGACCTAGTCGTTTCCTAGCTACCCATTCCTCACACCATCGAATATGCGGTCAGCACTTTGACACACAAATGCGGGGCAGATGCGATTGCTCAACTACAGCAGTAAGGACATCTGGCTTCTTTAATAGACTTGTGGAACACGAGTCAAAGCTAGATCAAGGAGAGCTTGGAGCGATGCCACTGCAGCTCTATAAAGTGTATACTTTCATCCACTGCCATACCTGTCTTCCATGATGATAAATGATTTGGGAAAGTTAAACCCCTTGCCATTAACACAAGTGGCCATTTCATCATCCAGTTGGTTTAGAACCTTGGTGGCCTTCTCAGAGTGTCCCATAACCTCCAGCTGCTCACCTGTAAGCAGACAAGCAGGGTGCCTGTGAAACTCACTCATTTAGGACAGTCTTGGGGGACCCTACAGGTCAGAACAGATGCTAGGGAAGTAGGCAGTGGACTTCACAACATTTTAGATGCCAGATTCTTCTTAGAAGGAAAAAGAAAAACCAATCCATACAATAACTGTGGATTCTCTAGTGGCCTGAAAGGAGTCATGACCTCATGATGACTCAGGCTCCAGAGTAAACTGGGAGTCTGTTGAAAACCATAACCCTAGTGCCAATCCACCAATCAGAATTGCAGAGTGTTGGAACCTGCATTTAAGAAACCATCCAGGACTGGAAGATGGCTCAGTCAGTAAAGTGCCCCCCCCACACACACACACAAAGCAGGGAGCTGAAGAAGAGGTAGCTCGCTCCAGGATTTAAAGCACTGTGTGGGTCACAATCTCCTGAAACTCCAACACCAGAACATCCAGCTCTGCCTTTTGGCCTCCTCAGACAGACAGACAGACACACACACACACACACATATACATACCAAACAAACAAACAAACAGAAACACAACCTCTCAAAGATTGTGATCCATCAGTTTAATGGAAAATGCACGCAGTCATGAGACATATTTTTTGAAGATAATTATTCAGTTCAGCATCAATACCAAAGAATGCGTCTTTGTACTTTTCCTTTAAAAGTATCTCCATTTTGCATGTGTGTATGTGTAGTGTGCACACATGAGTACACGTGTATGGATACTTGTGTGTATTCACGTGTGAAGGAGCCCAAAGTTGACCTGTGCCTCTTCCTTGACTACCCTACATTACATACTGAGGCTTGTCTCTCTCCTGACCCAGAACCCACAGATGTAGCCTCTGTGTTAGCTCTAGAGATTCCTCTGCCCCAGTCTCCCAAATACTGGGATTCCAGACAGTCTGTAACCATTGAACTACATACTTGGAAGCTTTAAAATTTTTCTTTAATTCAATATATTTTGATTATGTTTTCCCCTTCCACAACCCCTTCCACATCTTTCCCACCTCTCTACCCACCCACCTTTACATTCTCTCTCTTAAAACAAACAAACCACAACACTCAAACAGCAAATGACAACAACAAACAGACAAACAAAAACATATGCCAAGACAAAACAAAAAGCTCACAAAGTGTCCACAGAGGTTCTTTTGTGTGACTGACTACTCCTGGGCATGTGGGGTCTACCCTGAAGTGTGGATTACACCCAGTGAGACTCCACTGGAAAAAACTTTTACCCTTTATACTGGCTGTTTTTTTTGTGTCAACTTGACACAGGCTGGAGTTATCACAGAGAAAGGAGCTTCAGTTGGGGAAGTGCCTCCATGAGATCCAGCTGTGGGGCATTTTCTCAATTAGTGATCAAGAGGGGAGGGCCCCTTGTGGGTGGTGCCATCCCTGGGCTGGTAGTCTTGGGTTCTGTAAGAGAGCAAGCTGAGCAAGCCAGGGGAAGCAAGCCAGTAAGGAACATCCCTCCATGGCCTCTGCATCAGCTCCTGCTTCCTGACCTGCCTGAGTTCCAGTCCTGACTTCCTTTGGTGATGAACAGCAGTGTGGAAGGTGTAAGCAGAATAAACCCTTTCCTCCCCAACTTGCTTCTTGGTCCTGATGTTTGTGCAGGAATAGAAATGTTGACTAAGACACCCTTTGTCAGCATTTATCAGTTGCAGGTAGGTTCTTGACTAGGGGTGGAAGCCTGCGGTGGTTTGAATATACTTGGCCCAGGGAGTGTAGCACTATTAGGAGGTATGGCTTGGTGGAGAAGGTGTGGCCTTGTTGGAGGAGGCGTGTCACTGTGTGGGTGGCAGTAAGTTCCTCCTCCTTACCATGTCTTCTCCCAGAGGCCTTCAGATGGAGACTAGAACTCTCAACCCCTCCAGCACTATACCTGTCCTGAGGCTACCTTGCTTCCCACCATGATGATAATAGACTGAACCTCTGAAGCTGTAAGCCAGCCCCAATTAAATGTTGTCCTTATAAGAGCTGCCTTGGTCACGGTGTCTGTTTCTCAGCAGTAAATCTCTAACTAAGACAGACCCTGTACCCACTTCCCCCTCTCAGTGCTGGGACCTCTTCTGGCTTGACCGTGTGTGGGTCTTGTCCATGCCGCCACAGTCTGTGGGTTCATATGTGTATCAGTTCTATTCTGTCTGGAAGTCATTGTCAGCCCTGGCTCTTACAAATATTCTGCCTTCTCATCCACATAGATTCTGAGCTTTGAGGGTGGGGTTTAATGAAGACATCCCATTTAGGGCTGAGTGCTCCGACGTCGCCCACTCTCTGCATCTTGTCAAGTTGTGGGTCTCTGTTAATTCCCACTTGCTGCAAGAAGCAGCTTCTCTGATGAGCGTTGGGTGAGGCACTGACTGAGCTGAAAATTTTGTTTTTCAGCAGCTGAATATTACTCAGTTGTGTAAATGTGCCATATCTTATTATTCATTCATTAGTTGGTCAACATATGGGCATTTCCAATGAATTGGCATATACAATAAACAGATCAGCAGGTAGATATGGACAAACAAGCATCTATGCAGCAGAAAGTAGGGTCCGGTGGGTGTGTGCCTGAGATGTGTGTAGCTGGCTCCTGAGATAGATGTGCTCCAAGCTTTCTGATTTTCAAACTGGATGTAAAATTTTGCACTCCCCTAGTGATAAAGAAGTGTGCCCTTTACCCCCAGCCACACCAGCATGTCCTGCCATTTGTTTTGTTAATCTTGGCCATTGTAAGATGAAATCTCCAAGTAGTTTTAACTTGCATTCCCCCAAGGGCTAAAGATGTTGAACATTAATTTAAATGCTTCCCAGCCACTTGTATTGCATCTTTTTGAGAACTGGTTCTGTACCCCATTTTTTATTTAGTTATTTTTTTCTCTTTTTTTTTGTTTTGTTTTTTTGTTTTTTGAGACAGGGTTTCTCTGTAGCCCTGGCTGTCCTGGAACTCACTCTGTAGACCAGGCTGGCCTCGAACTCAGAAACCTCTGCCTCCCAAGTGCTGGGATTAAAGGCCTGTGCCACCACCGCCCGGCTATTTTTTTCTCTTGATGTCCAGTGGTTTTGTAGTTCTTTATGCATTCTAGACACTAACCCTTTATTAGATGTGAAATTAATTGGGAAAGGTTTTTTTTTCTATTTTATAAGCTGCCACTTTATCTGAATGATGGTGTCCTTCGCCATACAGGCTTTCAGTTTCATGAAGTCCCACTTTCTAACTGTTGTTCCTAGTGTCTGTGCTATTGATATTCTGTTCAGAAAGTCTTTCCTGTGCCGAATTCAAGGCTATCCTCCCACTCTCTCTTCTATCAGAGTCAATGTATCTGGTCTTATATTGAGGTCCTTGATCCATCTGGAGTTGAGTTTTCTGCAGAGTGAGAGACATGGATCTATTTTCATCCTTCTACAAACAGTCATCCAGAGAGAGAGAGAGAGAGAGAGAGAGAGAGAGAGAGAGAGAGAGAGANAGAGAGAGAGAGAGAGAGAGAGAGAGAGACAGAGACAGAGAGAGACAGAGAGAGACAGAGAGAGACAGAGACAGAGAGAAAGAAAGAGAGAGACACAGAGACAGAGACAGAGAGACACAGAGAGAGAATGTGTATGTGTGTTTAATGCCTATCTGTAGGGTAAATGTCTATATTCACAAGCTAGAAAACTGATTTAATCAAATAGACTCTCCCACCCACCATATAGGCATGCTGGGTAATATTAATTGGTACCTTTATAGTGCCCTCAATGCCGTCATTGTACCAAAGAAGAAATCCAGGGACTTGGGCATAAGGCATGACAACCAAAGTTTACATCTCTAACACCCACATAAAAGTCATATAGGCAGGCATGGTGGCCCACCTGTCATCCCAGTACCCAGGAAGTGAAAACAAGGGTCCTTCGCCTCCCTACCAAGCCAACCTGAAGAGCGAGACTGGCAGAATCAGTAAGCTCTGGTCTTAGTTCAAGACCTGTCTCAGTAAACAAAGTGGAGAGAGCAATCTAGGAAGACACCCAAGGTCAACTTCAGGCTTCCACATGCACGTGCCCACCATGTGCACACACACCTGTGCAAACACACACACTCACACACACATACACACATACATACACATACATTCATGTGCCCACCATGTGCATCTATATCTGTGCAAACATACACATTCATGTACACACATACATACATGTACGTGCCCACCATGTGTACCCACACTTGTGCAAACGCATGTACACACACATGCATGCACAAGCCTACCATGTGTCCCCATGCTTGTGCACACACATATACACACATGCATATTTCCATCATGTGCTCCTTCCCCTGTGCAAACACATGTACACACGCATGTGCACACACATGCATGCACAAGCCTACCATGTGTCCCCATGCTTGTGCACACACACATATACACACATGCATATTTCCATCATGTGCTCCTTCCCCTGTGCAAACACAAGTACACACACATGTGCACACACATGCATGTGCACACCCTGTGCTCCTACATCCATGCAAGCACACACACACATACACACACATGTGGTTGTYGACCTATGGAAACAAGTGTGTCCGGGGATCCAGAAGTTGGCCCATGCTTTGCCAGTAGGAAAGTCTCCTGTGCTTTCCATCTGAGACTTTTGAGTATGCAATTTACAGAATAGTCTAAGAGCCTGCAGAATTACAGGCGCCATAGCAATGTCAAGATGTGGGCCCAGGGCAGTGTTTTCCCTGAGTCACTCACCTAAACTGTAGAGAGAAAATAGACATGCTTGGCTGGAAAGTAATGAGGACTTTCTAAAGGAAGTATTTTTGTGTTTACACAGTGGTAGAAATTGTCTGTAGATTGGTGACGCAAGTTCAAGGTCGATTTATGAAAATAAGAATCCATTATTTTCTCCTTTTTGTCCCTGAGAAATGACCATCTTAAGAGAACACACCCCATGTTCAATGGGACACTCGCCTTCAGGGAAAGCAGGGAGAGTAATTTTCCCTTAGTGTTCTCAGAGGAGTTGCTATAGCTTCCTGCTGATGTTTCTTCCCCCTCTCTCCTCTTGGCAACAGTTTGTTTAAATTTTAGAACTGGTAAAACATTGTATATGACCTTAAATCCTTTTTGGCTATATTTCTTTCAAAATTTTAGAGATGAAATTCCTTGCTTAGGAGTTTTTTGTTTGTTTGTTTGTTTTGTTTTTTGTTTTTGTTTTTTGTTTTTGTGAGACAGCGTTTCTCTGTGTGGCCCTGGATGTCCTGGAACTCACTTTGTAGACCAGGCTGGCCTCGAACCCAGAAATCCGCCTGCCTCTGCCTCCCAAGTGCTGGGATTAAAGGCACGTGCCACCACCACCTGGCTTGCTTAGGAGTTCTTATATCTCCCTAATTTGATTTTATACTCCTCGAGGAAAAAAAAAATCCCAAAGCTGAAGATTCTTGTATATACATTTTTTCTCTATCTCAGTCCCTAAGATAGAGAAACTGTACCAAAGGGTAGCCTCCGTGGATACCTGACGCTACTCAGTGCTGCTCACCACGGTATCCACAGTACCCAGTGGTATCTATCACAGATACACATCGGTACCTCACAGTACCCAGTGTGGGGACTTGGCAGTACTCAGAGTTGCCCATCACATGCACACATCAGTACTCGGTTGTAGCCATCACAGGTACCCCAAAATACTCAAAAGTACTCAGCATGGGTACTCCATAGTATTCATCACAGATAACCCTGCAGTCCTCAATGGCAATGGCTCTATCGTATCCATGGTAACCAGAAGATGGTGAGTATTCCTAAAATGCAAACTCCCAGACTTCTCTCTCTCTGCAAATCTAACGGAACCTACATCATCTGTATCTTAAAGGATGCTTGTCTATGTGTAAGAGTAATGCCACTTTAACTTGGCAAAGGGACTTGAATATCAGATCACCACACATCTTTTCCTGCATGGTGAAACACTTTTTGAGCATTCCCTTCATTTTTTCCCTCTGCAAGCTCAGACCGCCTTGGGCTTGTCTTGTGGACAGAATATTCCCCAGGCTCTGTAGGAAAGTTGGACGAAGGTCTGCCTCAACTTCTTTGTATCAACTCAGAGGGTACGTGGGTGGGTTTTGTTTGGTTGGTTGTTTAATTGTTTTTCTGGTAGAAGAGAAAGCAATTACATAATACACTATCGAGGTAAGAATCAGGTTTACCTGGATTTTAACAGAGATTATCTACCCTATTTAACTCTTACCTGTATGCAGACGAGGGGCCCATGATATACCAGGGAGACTGCATTGAAAGCAGAGGATTCTCGTGGTGGCCTTTATCCTGATAGATCAGGCATGGGACCCAAGCTGGCCACTGGGCTTCATCTTAATGCATCTACCATGCAGGATGTGTTTCCCTGACATCCTTAGGAACTTCAGCATGGAACAGAACCAAGGGACCCCCTCTTCCTGCGTGGTCCACTTCCCATTCTCCCACCGCCATTTAACCATTCGCCCCTTAACACAAATCTGGAAATGTCTGGCAGTCTCAAGTCTCTCCGGAATAAAACAAGCCGAGGCCCTTGTTGTTGGTTTGGTGGATGAGGTGTTGACAATGGTGGATGTTGCTAGGTGAGGATTTCCTCCATGGATTCGAGAGAATGTGAATGACAATTCACCATTCAAAGGAGTTGTTTTTTTTTTTTTTTTTTTTTTTTTTTTTTTTTTTGGTAAGAGCAAATGCACAGAACCTGTTAGCACAAAGAGGCGGGAGGGAGAAGGTGTCGTGTGGGTGGCGGAGGGCTGCTGTCTGGAAGAGAGCTGGAGACAGCGCTGCCTAAGACATAGGCTGGGACAGTTGGCAGAGAGAGTGTCACACAGAGAAAGCTATTTCTATGCAGTGTAACAGAAGGGACACATCTAATCACTTTACTCTGGATTCAATGAAATGGTAACGTGGACCTCAGCCTTCCTACGTCTAGCCTGGATTTTAAAAAGAAAAAATACCAAAGATTATAATTGCAGAAGAGATTGTTTTCTTCAAGAATCCGCATGAAAAGAATCTGGCAACAAAGGTGGTGAAATCTGAAATCCTACAGAGGTAGACCAGTTGGGGTTCTCCTGTGAATCAGAACCAGTGTGTGGGGGGGGGACAAACACGCTTCCAGATAGACGTGAACGCACAAATGTTTGTGCAGAGACACGTATGTGTGTGAACAAGAGTATATGTACCCCCATTTACGTATGCAAATATACGTGTACATGTATGAACATGTTTGTAAATGTGGTGATTTGAATGTTTGGTTCATGGGAAGTGACACTATTAGGAGATGGGGCATTATCAGAGGTTGCGTGGCCTTGTTGGAGGAAGTGTCACTCGGGAGGGTGGCTTTTGGTTCTGTTTAAGCTCTCTCCAGTGCGGAGGAGAGTCTCCTGGCTCTCTGTGGATCAAGATGTAGAACCCTCAGCTCCTTCTCCAGGCACCATGCCTGCCTGGACTCTGCCATGCTTCCTGCCATGAGGAACCTCTGTAAACCAGTCCAAATTAAATGCTGTCCCTTATAAGAGTTGCCTAGGTCATGGTGTCTGTTCACAGCAATAAAACCCTAAGACAATATATACACACATGTATGCAAACATACACACATATTTATGCAGACAGGTATATAAACATACATGTAAAGACATGTATAAATTTAAGTGCTTACAGTCACACATACCTATACAAGTATACATATACACAAACATGTATCTCTCTATATGTATATGTATGTGTATATATACATATATATTCACATGCATGTGTCTGTATGCAAAAAAGATATATTGTATCAGTACAAACATTCATATATATACATGTGAACATACACGCACACACAAATATATGTATATATGTACATATATGTACACATGTATATATGTGTATGTATATRTATACATATATAGGCAAATACATTGTATGCGAACATATATGTGCATATAAAGGTTGATCTGTCAAGCCTGAAGTCTTCGGAGCAGGAAGAGAGGCCTGGAGCTGCAGAGACGCATGGAGATTACAGTGTGCATCTGCAGCCATCACAAAGCACGTCCCCTCCTTAGAAGCCTCCACTGTCACTGTTAGGCTGGACCTGATGGGATGCGACCCACACTCACGGTGGAGGGTCGTGGGCCTTGACTGATGCTGACTGACTTGAAGGTTCAAATCTTCATCTTACCATGACGGCAGCACAGTGGCTTGTGACCCCTAAGTCGGCCATGATAGGAAGGAGGAAAGCAGGACCACTAAAGGGGGCTGTGCTGGGATCCCCCTCTCTGGGGGATCCTAGAGCAGCCTGAACCTTGGCAGTGAGCAGCTGTCCTGCTCTCTTAGAGCCGTGAGGGTGTGCCCGCATCCTGCTTCTGGCCCACCAAACCCTTTATTCAGAGATGCTGGGGCTTCCATCCTTGCGAAGAGCTCACTGGCTGTTGTCTGGAGTGCACAGGGATTCAAGGATCACGACTCGGGCTACAAACTCATTCGCCTAAGTCACAGCTAATGAGCTTGTAGGTCGGGCTAAGCCGCTTCCTGCCACAGCCCTCATAGATGAAGCACATCCCAGTCACGGAGCATGGTTTTCATGCCAGGCTCTGGCCAGCTGGCTTCCATGATGTGCCCGTCTGAATCCACAGCATCTACTTTATCCCGAGAAAGCTCGGAAGCTGAGGTCACTTGCCAGGGCAGGAAGGATGGGGTGGATCCTGGAGGGCAAGGGCAGCCCTGACCCAAAGGCCAAGACAAACCACTTCTGCTGTGCCTTCTTCTTCCCCTCCCTCTTCCTCTTTCTTCCTCTTCCATCCTTTCCCTGCTCCTCCCTCTAAGAATCTTACTGTACAGTCCAGGCTGGTCTCAAACTCGCGTGGTGTGACACCGTGCCTGCTTCTAAAATCTTTTTTCGCAATATTTCTATTTACTGGGTGCTTACGGAGCTAGCGGGCATTTTTACACACATAATCTTCTGTAATCTTCACAGTGGGAAGAAATAAATATTATTCTACCTTCCCTTCTAAATATGGGCTACACGGCTTCCAAAAACTTCTGTTCCGTGCCATGCTCTGCAGTGGGAAAGGGGTTGGTGTGAGCCCGGAGCGTGTAGCCCTGCGTGTGTTAGCAGGCTCCCTCAGCATGCCTGTGTGTCGCAGCAGGAGTTCCTCCCTTTCAGCATGTGCGGCCTGCAACCACACCTACTGGCGCCCAAAATGCTTGTTTAGAATATTTGAAATTGGACATTTCTAAACATACTATTTTGTGTAATCCAAAAATAAAATAAAAKGGCAAAGTAACGTATCAGCGAGAAGTAACATATCAGCGAGAGTCACACCTACTGGGAAATTAAGAAACATCCTTCTATGTAGCCCACACTTTAGAAAAAAATCTAATATGTATATGTATGTGTATATGTATATGTATATGTATATGTATATGTATATGTATATGTATATGATGTACACACACGCGCGCGCGCACACACACATATATATATATACATATACATATATATATATATATATATATTTCTTAAATGAGATTTAAAACCATCTAGAGGCCAAATGTGGATCTCTATGAGTTCAAAGCCAGCCTTATCTGTATAGCAAGTTCCCCAGGGCAGCCAGGAATACACAGAGACCTGTCTCAAAAAGAAATGTAGAACATGTGAAATAGAGAATATTTAATTATGAAACTGTGGGTTCCCCACAAGCGCAGCTTGAGGTAAATGTTTGCGTAGAAATAGCCTCAATCCTACAGAACAAAGACGAAATGAGAGAGCTCCGACTATATTAAAACATACAAAATGAACTAGAAAATAGGGCTGGGGATCACTCAGGAGTAGAAGTCTACTTAGCAGGCATGGGCAAGGGCCTGGGTCCAATCTCTAGCAGCACTGTGGGTGTGTGTATGTGTGTGTGTGTGTATGTGTTGTATATTGGGTGTTGTGTATGTGTGTGTTGTGTATGTGTATATGTGTGTATGTGTGTTGTGTATGTGTGTTGTGTATGTGTGTTGTGTATGTGTGTATGTGTGTGTTGTGTATGTGTGTATGTGTGTGTTGTGTATGTGTGTTGTGTATGTGTGTATGTTGTGTATGTGTGGTATGTGAGTGTATGTGTGTGTATATGTGTTGTGTATGTGTGTATGTGTGTGTTGTGTATGTGTGTATGTGTGTGTTGTGTATGTGTGTATGTGTGTATGTGTGTGTTGTGTATGTGTGTATGTGTGTATGTGTGTATGTGTGTGTTGTGTATGTGTGTTGTGTATGTGTGTATATGTGTGTGTTGTGTGTGTGTGTTGTGTATGTGTGTATATGTGTGTGTTGTGTATGTGTGTATATGTGTGTGTTGTGTATGTGTGTTGTATATGTGTGTGTTGTGTATGTGTGTTGTATATGTGTGTTGTGTATGTGTGTATGTGTGTGTTGTGTATGTGTGTATGTGTGTTGTGTATGTGTGTTATGCATGTGTGTGTTGTGTATGTGTGTATGTTGTGCATGTGTGGTATGTGAGTGTATGTGTGTGTATGTGTGTTGTATATTGGTGTTGTATATGCATGTGTATGTGTGTTGTATGTGTGTATGTGTGTATATTGTGTATGTGTGGTATGTGAGTGTGTGTGTGTGAAAGAGAGAGGAGACAGACAGACAGATAGACAGACAGACAGACACTGTTACACTGTGCTGCACACCTCAAACTCTGGAAGTGCACCAAGATGGAGACACCCCAGGAGCTCTGAGGTGCACACTCCTAATGCTGTCCTCCCTGCTCTCCCTTTGACTGCTCTTTACCTGTCCAAATGTCCGTATTTTCTTGATTTCTTCTTCTTTCTGAGTTCCTTTGTGATTTCCAGGTGAGACATGACAACTCTGTGATGTGTACGGAGCTGCTTTAGGTTTTGTCCCTAAGGGTAGTATGGCCTTGCAGGGACCTTATTCTATGCACACTGACACAGAAGGAGGGGTCTTCTTTAGCATCCAGTAAAGACTGGCAACTCCTGGCATTGGGGGGGGGGGATACTGAATGGTCATTTAAGAATAGATGGCTTTAGACTGTGACCAACAAGACACGTGGAATAATGCAGACACTGTGCACTTAGAAGGCTGCTGATAAACCTTGTGGGGATCTTTTAAAAAGTAGAATGGAGTTCTGAATACAAGAGGCAATCTTTAGAGTTGCAGGAAGATTTAGAGAGTCCCAGGGCTGCTCTCCTTGATCTTGGATTGCCATGGAAAATGCGCTTTTGTTGGGTATCTTTAAACATGATTAAACAAACAAACAAACAAAAACAGAAAAAACAAGAGCTCACCTGTATTTTATGGTTACTTAAGAAATAGTTTGAGTGAAACAGAAATGGTAGAACATCATACCACACACAGTTCTGCTCTGCATTTAATAGGCTATTTAATGTGTGATCTTGCTTTTATGTGGGAAGAACGTCTTTGCCGAAGCCCCTCCGGAGTGATATTGCCTTAATAGGCACAAGAATTTAGGAATATTGAAACTCAATTAGAAGAAAAAATAATACATCCAAGGGTCATTTCAGAAGTCCTGGTGTGTCCTGATGTAGTTGATGAACATAACAGAGTTAGACTGATGTACACAAAAGTCTACAAAATGAATCTTGCATCCTTGAGTCTGTATTTCCCTCTACAAGCTAGCATGAGAGATACAAGGGTGAAGTATTCAGGTCTCTGGAATAATCTCAGTGACAATGAGAGAAAGAGAGAGAGAGAGA
>BDUI01000048.1:416723-431417 GCA_002335545.1 Apodemus speciosus | reverse complement strand
TTTTTTCTATATTCTTTGTTTACATTCCAAAGGCTTTCCCCTTTCCCAGTTCCCCCCTCACCATATGTCCCATAAGTCCTCTTCCCTCCGCCCATTCATGGCATACAGACCCTACCCTCACTCAGTGCACCCATGCACCTATGATGTGCAACAAATAAATAAGTACACAAATGTTGCTTTTAAAAATCAAATAAAAAGAAAAATATTGGCAAGAACATTCCCAAGCAGCAAGTGGAGAAAACATATGTCACATGACATCTTGCATGGAACTCTCGGTCACGGTCATTAGCATTGATTCAGAGGCATCTTGGGCACTCTCTCTAGTACCTGAATACTCACTGGCACCCAGGGTTCAGGGTGGACCCTACAGGATGTGTGGTGAATCCCTAATGTCGCCCTGGCTTCCTACTGTGCTGTGGGAAACTGGCCTTCAGATCTCTGGAGGGGTTATTTTACCCTTTATTATTGAGATTTTTAGACACAATGTTCTCTTTTGCTTTTTCAATGAAATCATTGTATCTTATTTGCAAAAGTTTGGTGACACTGTTGGTTATTTAAACAGAGCTCCTGGCTGCGTTCCAAGTTCTATGTGGCCTTGAGCACTAAGAAACAGTTCACTATCCTGTAAATGCATGGGTTTCTACAGGGATTTGGTACTGATTAAAGGCAACGCTTTGAAACGTAGTTCTTGGTGGCTGCATATCAGGGTCATATTGGCATGTTGTTAACAGTTAACATGGTTATCCCACGAACCAAGTATTCATTACTATACAACCTCAGCAGTGCTTACTAACACCAGTACAGTACTCTTGGGACTCAACACTCACAGCAATTTTGTAAATCTTTTTGTCATGGGGGAATTATAGTTTTGGCTGATAACGTTTTCTGCTTAGACCCTATTTCTGTAAAGGAAAAAAATCACACACACACACACACACACACACACACACACACACACACACACACATCCCTTTCCCCAGAAGGCATGAACCCTTGAGATTTTTGTGGAGTATTCATATTGTAACAAATCAAAACAAAAATAACTAAACACTCTTCTGGTGTCCACTAAGGAGAGGATAATTCAAGCTGTACTGGCTATTTGTTTTATCACATAAAATAAGAAAATGAAAACTTGTCTAATAAGGAATATTTAAATTTATAAAGTAATTTTATTGGTGAGATAGGTATTTGTACAGTAAGCGAAGAAGTTATTTTTTCAGCTCCTTTTTTTTTTTTTTTTAAAGATTTCCCCAACCCAGGATTGACTTCAATAGTATTTTTCTTACTCAAATTATAATATCCCATTTTTCCCTCTTAGGCTTGCTATGACAGTATTATAAAAACACAACTCTCACCTTAGGCAAAGCTTGTTAACAATGCCAATAATAGAAATGTGTAATCTTTTAGCAGGTGACACGTAAAGGAGTATCTGTCTGTCTGTCTACCTGTCTTTTTTTTTTTTTTTTATAAATGTTATGGAATAGCAATTCCCCCAGTGTCAGATTGTTTAAAAGGAAATCGTCATTATAAATCACACAGGTAATAACCTTCTGGAGATGAGCTAGCAAGAAACCAATTCCAGGAGTCTAGAAGCAAAGCTGAGATGGACGGAGGGAGAGAGAAATTGGAGGAAACTTCCTGGCAACTCAGAGTTACAAGCAGCTCTGAAAGGGTGCGTGGGCTTGGGAGATCCAGGGTAGGTGCCAGGAAGATAAACCCTCACACTGACCACGCTAGGCAGTGGGTAAATTATCTTTTTAGAACACAGAAGGTCTGTGGAAATAGCCTTAGCTGATAACCAGCAGTTAAATGCTCTGAGTTTAAAAGCTCTACCAGCTTATGAAAGTTTGGTTCTGTACTGTAAGTTCCAAAAGTTAAAATCAAGGTAAAGAGAAAGAGGCTTTAAGAAAATATATAGACCTTATTTGTTTAAATAGGTCAGTGTAGTATTTAATTAACCTTGGTTTTCATGTGGTAGTAAAGTTTGGACATTAGCATTTTAAAAGAGAAAAACAGTCCCCCCCCACCTTCTGGAAAATATATAAAACTACAGAAATTCATTTTAAAAAAAAAAACCACAGACCTGTAGGTCTACCAAAAAGTTTATCAAATGTTAATCATGTTGGCTATTAGCCAGATAAAAGTTATATGTTTTCGAAGAAAATCATTATTTCCACATTTCTTGGGCTCTCTCTTGAACCATATATATATTTAAGAGCATATAATACAAATTACGTGGTAAGCAGGCAGTTACTATCTGCTGTATGGGTGAATTTTTAGGCATAAAACACTGAAAACCAATATAGAATTTACATATCCATGTAAATTCTAGATTTACATGCAAAGCAGCTGTCAGCGGGAGTCTGGGGGGAAGGTTAGTTTCTAGCCTGTGGGTGCCGGCAATGGTGCTGGTGTGGTCCTCATAATCCTGTGTCTGCTGGTGCTAACCTCTAACTGCTGTCTTTTAGTTTTTATTCTTTTAGTTTTCAGCTCCAGCGAGTTGTGCTGACGGTTCACCTGAGGTGAGGAAAATCATTTTAATCAAGATGACTGAGACAGCTCCTGTACCTTTGCCAGTACCCCTAACAGCCAGCCACACCAACAGTAACTACCTGGCCAAGTTTAAGAATACCAAGGTAACACTCCTGGAGGCTCTGTAATGCATTTATTCACAAGGAGTTTGTAGTGACAAGGTCCAGCAACCCGGTCTTCTGTGCTTCCTGGTGTGATCCGCAGAGAGATGCAAAGTGGCAAGGGAAACACTACACCTGAGACCAGGGCTCTTCAGATCTGTGTTCCAAATGTAAGTTGCCAAGTGCCTGGAAGACTTAAAAATGAACAGCCGAGGACGCCAGTGTGAAGGGAGGCAGAGGGGCGATCAAAATGTCATTGCGTTTTTCTTCCTCTTCCCAGAGTTCCTTTTCCCTCGTTACACTCTGTGACTTTGTTATTTGTTCAGGATACGGACATGGACTCGTTTCCCACAAGCAATGGGAGAGAAATGATGGAAAACAGGAAGAAGGTCGACTCTGGAAAAGGGTTAAGGAGAGAGAGTTCGCATCTCCATCAAACAAAGGCTAACAGAACAAATGTGTAATGTGTTTCACCCGCCTCCTGCGGCTTCAAGGCGGCTTACATCCATCTAGAAGTAAATGTTTGAGATCCTTGGAAAATCGTTTCAATACCTCAAAAACTTACAACTGATAAGCCTTTAGCGGCTGAGAGAAACTTTTGCCTTGTGAAGAATGAACGATTGATTCTTTAAGGAGAAATCCCTTTGCCTAAACACGTTTGCAGGAGCGTCCTGTCTTGGGAACCCGGGAACTCGGGAACTCGCTCGCTCTCAGCACAGTAAGCAAGTGTCCCCTGTGTGGCTGCAGAAGATGCAAGCCCTAGGCTATGGACAGAGACCAGTGGCAGCGCTACTCCTGCCTATTTTTTCTTCATTGGGGTCAGGAGTTGGGGAATGAAAAGGCATTCTTGGCCCCCCAAGGTAAGAATCATAGAACTGGTTCTTGTTCCACAAACACAGGGATCCGGTGAGGAAGACAAGCCGGCTCTGCTGTCACACTACACTCCGAGACTGTCCGTCTCAGAATTGCCAAAACGTCGGGAACTTTGAAGAAAGTGGACATCCAGAAGCACCATGTCCCCTGAATGCCACCTGGTCAATGTGGTGTAACTGTGACTGTTCCTTTTCCACTCTTAGGGGTTTGGAATCAGGAGTCGGGAGTCGGGAAAAGAGCGTATTGCAGAAGAATGTGGAATCCGCTGCAAACCAAAATCATGAAAAACAGCCTAACGGAACAGAAAACTACGAGGAGAAACTGTCTCTGGTGTCCCTGCAGGTCTCATACCCAGAGCCCCAGCCCTGGATCGGCTAAGCCTCTGTGCTTAGGTGCCAGGCTGTGGCTCTTGCTCTTTCGGACCCTGTCTGTTCTAACAAGAGGCAACCAGGACACTCAAACGAGATGTGCAGAGATGGTCCCTGAGGGGAGTCAGCGGGGGGTGGGGGGGCAGGGCCGCTGACACCTGCACCTGCGCGCTCCTTGGCTGGTCTGCGTCTCCCAACTCCCTGAAGTTCCTGTTCGCAGCGCTCATTGCGCCAGTTTTTTTTTTTTTTTTTTTTTTTTTTTTTCCTACAGCAGCGGTCTGGACTCCAGGCTGCTGAAGGAATAGGGGACCCAAGTGCCACTGGTGGCAGATAGTCTCTGGGTTTTAAAGCGATGAACTCTTGACATTTTGTGTTCGAACCTTAGTTTGCTCCTTCTATCTTCCAGACCCACCAGGATCAAGTGGGTTGATGTACACAAAGTTCGCTTTAAAGTGGGTATTGGCAAGACAGTCCCGGAATGAACTGCCTTTGGAGACATTCTAATGGAAACACTTCCTTGATTTTAAACTTGCTAAATGCCCAAATTTGAATCCCCCTCCAGGAGTTCTGGCCAAAAGCCTTCTCTGTTGATACTGCCGGGCTGGAGGGAGGATTCCCTGGTTCAGGTTACCCGCCCACAGGCGGATGTGGTTCGCACACAGCTGGAACAGAGGCTAGGCTGTGGGTTTAGCATCTGGAACGCCAGATGCAGATGTGCCACCTCCAGGGAGACTAGCGGGCCAGGGGCATACACCATGCGCAGAGTGCCAGGGTGCTGGGACCTGAGGCGGCGGGGCCGAGTCCCAGTGGACAAGCAACGTGGGCGCGGGCGGTGGCGGTGGCGGTCGCCAGTGGGCGTCTTCTGCCTCCGCCGCCACCGCCGCCTCCACGGGCAGCGGCACTGCGGCGCTTTTCTCCGCTGCTGTGGAGCAGCCGCCGCGGCTCAGGCGCCTGAGCGCGCACACACCACGCCACGCCCGCAGGCAGCGTCCCGGCAGCCCCTCGCCGGGCTGGGAAGGACGCGGATCGTGCGTACGAGCCCGTATCCGGGCAGAGCGATCGGGATTCGTCCCCTAGCCCGGGGTCCTCTTGAATCCCAAAGGGAAAACGATGTGAACCCCCGGCGGGAGAGGCACCCGAGACCCGAGAGGCGGACCGGACCAGAGCTTGGGCCGCGTCGCGGGGAGGGCTGGTGCTGCGGGGGCGGAGCCCGCAGAGTCCCAGCCGCCGCGCCCTCCCGCCTGCCCCCCTTGCAGGCTGGGGAGGAGGGCCATGGCTAGCCCAGAGGATCGGCTCGCTCCCCACCCCCAGGCCCCACTGCGGGAGGCTGGGGACGAGCTCGGCAGCGGCCAAGTCCGTCTGGAACCCCGGCGCGGCGCGGCCAGCGGGCGGAGTGCAGTGGGCCTGAGCCTAGCCCGGGAGCTGCTTGGCTGCGGCCGGGAGGAGCTAGCGGCGCCCCCGCCCCTGTCCCGGTCCCTGTCTCCGGCAGGCCACGCCAGCCCCGCTGGGGGCCCCGGCGCCCGCTCGGTTCTCAGCGCCGGAGGCTGCGGCTGGGTGGCGGCCCGTGCTCCCTGGGCGCTCGCCTTCTCCTCCCCTGTCCCCTCCTCCTCCTTTTCATCTTCCTGGTACTTCTGGCCGCCGCCCCCCCTGCCCCCTCCCCCTCTTGTCCCCTCCTCATCTGCCTTCCACCTCCCCGCGCGTCTCCCGGGAAGGGAGGGAGCAGCGGCGGCTGGAGGAGGAGGAGGAGGCGGCGGCGGCGATGCTGGCGGCGGAGGAGGAGGAGGACAAGAGGCAGCTCCCTTGAGCGTCCCCCCAGGCAGTAGTCACCGCAGCGGCGGTGGCAGCAGCGGTGGCAGCGGCGGGCGGCGGCGCCTCTTCCTCTCGCCCGCGATCCAAGGCTTGCTACTCCCAGCCCGCGCCGGGCCCCGGCTACCTCCGCCGCCGCGGCTTCCCCTACACCCGGGCGCACGCCGCGCGGACTCCTCGGGTTTTCCGGGCGCCGGCGGGGGCTGCCCTGGCCTCGGCCCCGGCTCTGCCGCCGGTGGCCAAACTCCGTGGCGGCCCCGAGGCGCCGCCCTCCCCCTTGCCACAGCTTGGCCGCTGCTCTTCGGCTCCGACATGGAAGATGGACCCTCTAACAATGCGAGTTGCTTCCGAAGGCTGACCGAGTGTTTCCTCAGCCCCAGTAAGTGGCCCGGCCCCACGTTCCCCGTGGCCCGGGCGGTTTTCTCGCTTGGTGGGGACAAATCAGGGGCTCAGATCGTGGGCTGGAGAGGGAGCTGCTTTGGTGGTGGGTAGGTTGCAAGGTGTGTGTGTACCGGATCGATATTGGCCAGTGGGTCTCAGGAAGCTGGTGGCACCTCAGGGGCGTTTGGGACCGCCCATCAGTATAGGGATACCGGGCTTTCCCAAGCCCCGGGTGCACGCAGAGGAAGTGTGACCCGGAGGGTGTCGGAGCCCGACATTTAGAAACTAACCTGCTTCCCCAGAGCTGTCCCTGAACCGGCTCATGATTTAGACTATCCAGTTTGTCACCGATCACTCCACATTTCTCTCTAGCCTGTGACCACTTGGCTGGAGTATATTGCTTCCTTCTACTGGAGGGGTCCCGGGGATCTAAACCGCTGGATTCCTGATGCAACCATGGGGACAGGCGAGGCTTGGGAAGCCCAGGATTCCAAATGTGGAGGGCTSTACCCGAGCCTGCAGTGACTGTGTTCTTGCAAGTGGACCAGTAGTATGGAGCTGGGTGCACCCACCCTCAGTAACAGGACGCAGCACCCCCACCCCAGCCCACCTCACGCATATTCTGGGGAGCTGGTGCTTGGGTGGGTAAAGAAAGCCAAGGAACAATGGGGCGTTAGCATAGAAGAAAAAGGCACCTCTGGCTCCCTCGGACAACTGTAGCATGACCTTTCTGACCTGCCCCTCCCGGGTGCAGGGCTGCAAGCCTTCTGGGGCAGGGGCAACAGAGGGCGTGTCAGGGGGAGGGGGACAAGACTGAGCAAAGAAGTCAAAAGCCGCTTCACCAGAAGGAAGRAGGCAGGCAGGCAGAAGATGTTTAGGAAAGAAGCTCTAGACGCGCAGAGGAGGGAGTCGCTGCTATCGTGGATGGAGGGCGAGCAGGGTGAGGACCGGAACACTGGGGCGGGAAGGGACCCGGCGGGACCTGGAGGGAGAGTCTGTACTCCGAGAGAGGGCACATCCGTGGGAAATTGTGAGACTCGGGCATCTGCTCCACCCTGAGCGTGGATTTGGTGCCACAGTCCACCGCGTGCGCACTGAGCCTTTGTCTGCTTTCTTGCTGGAAAGCCGCGCTTTTTGCCTTGCTTGCACCAGGCTGAAGCTGCCAGGATGTAAAGGAGCTTTCTTGCCACTGCTCCTAAGGACCACTCATTCTTTAACCGGAGTGGACCTCTGCTCTGGGGGACATGGGGTGGGTGCCGGGCTTGAGACCCTCCTCAGGACCGGTCTGGGTGTGTACCCAGGAGCCCCTTAGGGTATGGCCACCAGGTAGGTGACCCTGTTCCCTTCTGGCTGGGTTGACTCCCTCAATCCTGCTTCCCTGGCCTTGGGCCAGTCCACAGTAGCTGTATGACCCAGTGGCCACTCACACACCTGCAGGCAGTATTCAGCAAATCTCTGCTTAAACTTGCTTGTCTACTCAATTGCCTGGAAGGGTGTGGACTCCCGTGCTCCCAGCTGGCTTCCCCCAGGCGTGTGACTCCCCATCCCTGCAATGGGTGCTGCACGTTGGGCGTCTTGGTACAAGCTTATACTCCTGCCCTTAGACTGTGGTCAGCAGAGACCGTGCTTTCCAAAAGGGACGGCATGGCTTGGCCCTGGGTTGGAGGTGATGGGAGAAGGTGGGGCCCGTGGACTCTCTTGGGTTGTTGGAATAACGCTAAGGCTTGCTCCGGGTCTTCTGCCTAATAGACATTTGTTTTTTTTTCCCTCTTTACTAAATACCTATCTTTTCTCTTTTGGCAACTGGTACACACATGTATGTGCTTGGGCATGCACATAATGCACAAATGTCACATAAGAGAGCGAGATTTGGCTGGAACACTTTCTTTTCTTTATCTTTTCTTTTCTTCTTCTTCTTCTTCTTCTTCTTCTTCTTCTTCTTCTTCTTCTTCTTCTTCTTCTTCTTTTGGAGAGTTTATGTTTTCGTGGATTTATAGGTGCTATCTTTGTCTGAGGTGGGGCTGGCGTTGAGGTAGAAAGTATGGCTCTGAGCAGTTCCAGAGCCGTATCTGAGCTATCCTGGGGTACCCTATCCTAGGGTTACTATCTTTCAGAGACCTACACTATACATGATTCCGACTGGGAGAAGCTATCCCTGCTAAGGCATGCTCAGTCCAGTCCCCATAAACAAGGCTCCTGTAGCTTTCGTCTGGGACATGATGAGGGTGGTCATTCTTAGGGTACTTGCACACAGTCTGTTCTCATGCTTCCCTGATGCAAGAGTAGAGGAAGAGATTGACACCTGAGGGACGGCTACTCTATGTTTCATAGCTACCCCCCCCCCCAACACATACTCTTAGGGGTTCTATTTTTGTCTAAGGTCAAAGAGCAGGCCACTTGGGGTCTCAGATACTGAAGGATCTGAAACTTGGCAGTTTTCTCAAAAAAAAAAAAGCCTTTGGAAAGAACTTGTGTATTCTCCAAGGACATGAAAATACACAAAGGTATTTGGCTGTGTCCCTGTGGGGTTGGTATTTGAGCTTTCTTTTACTTTGATCTCTTTGTCAGCCAAACAGATTGTCATGTGCAGGCTGCCGAGCCCTGAGTCCAGATGCTACTTAGCCGAGTGCACAAGACACTTCTATTGTGAGAAAGAGAACCCCCAAGTAGAAGAAGGCAATAGCCTCATCCCGTTTCCGTTTCCTTCTGCGTTTAGGCTTACCCGGTCATGCACTGGGCAGGTGCTTACCTGTAACCCCTGCCAGCACCAGACCCTGTCCTAGCTGGTCCCTCTCACTGAAGCACGTGGAAGCCACAGATCTGTTGTGGGTTAGTAGGCCAAGGTGAGATGGAGCCTCCCAGGCAGGAGCTGGTTCAGGGTTGATGCTCGTTGCTGCAAGTGGTCCGTGGTCTTCCCACCTGATGCTTTCCCTCTGTCTGAATCAGGCCATTCCTGAGTTCACATCATTTCCTGTCCTCTCCGTCAGATCGCTAGATCTCGGCTTTTCCTTTCGACTGCTGGAAGAGTTGCTGATTAAGTAGAAAAATCTTGCCCAGGGAAAGACAACAATTGTTGCCCCTGGAGCATCCTCTGGGTTCATTTTGCATTGGGGGTGGGGTGGGTCACACTGCAGGCCAATGGGAATTAGAGCCAGCTTCCTGTAACAAATAGAGGCTGTCTGTGCTACCCAGTCAACACTGTGATACATTGTGGCTTGGCTGGAGGAGGCCTTGCCTGGGAAGAGCAGGAGACACACCTGTGAAAAATAACGGCTCCAGGGATGAGAATCCAAGCCACAAATACCTCCCCGACCGGTGTCTCTCTGTGTGCTGTATTTTTAGGAATTAACTATGGTGATGAATAGGAAGAGCTCCGTGCATAAAAATAAAAGTGTGTGTTTGTATGTGTGTGGTGTGTGTTTGTGTGTCTGTTTGCATGTGTGTATTTTTGTGTGGGGAGGCGTGGAGGGTGGCAATACGGGGAAAGCAAAAGAGGTTTGTGAACGCAGAGTGTAAATGCCTTCCTACTGCAAATTACGATATGTTCCGCAGACATTCCAGTGAGTGTACTTTCGTAGGACTTGTGAGTCTGTTACTCGCTGCTCTTAAACTGTTTCCCGGGGTGTGAGGACTGCGTGGCTGATGGCAGGATACACTGAGATAAATATGGTCCCTGTGAGAGCAAATGTACTCAGTACTCCACATAGCACCAGGCTTCACAATCAGGATGTCCTCGACTCTGTGAAGCTGCTGCCACAGAGGAAAACCGGACTCAAGGCCCAGCGCTGGCTGCACCCAGCCCGGGTCTGTGTTCATTTAGGAGCCTACCCACAGCTTGTTGGAGGGGACCCACGTGATCTGCCACACAACTGTGTGGAGGGTGTCGAGACGACTCTCTACTCCCCAAAGACCTGGCACACAGACAGGGGTGCCCCAAAAGGTGACCCGAATAGCATGCTGTGAATTCCTGCCAGGTTGGGTGTGGGCAGGGAGTGTCATCAGCTATCCGTGGGGGGGGGAGGGGTGAGCTGGTTCTTGGCTAGGTCAGAAGTCCAAAGGGCAAAGCTATTTAAACTGGGTGGTGTTATGCCATTTAGATTATTAATAGGCAATCCCATGGAATCCTACTTTTAATTTGAAATAAACCTATGTGGACAGAGGAATCTCCTAAAAGTTTAAATGAAAAGGAACTAGAGAATCAGAAGACAGGCCTTCTATCTCATATATTGATGTATTGCTCTGGGAGGGGTTTTTTGTTTGTTTGTTTTTGTTTTGCACACAAAACATTTTGTGTCCTAACACAAAGAAGAACACGTTGAGTATCAGGTAGGTTAACCTTGTGTGGGGAATAGTGCGTCCAACCAGCCCAGCTGCCACCATGTTTATTGTAAACGCAGTGTGTACGATGCAGGAGACCCTCTCTTCAAGTCTGAAGGAGAACTCTAAGGGGCAAGGAGTCTATGGCTGTGGCAAAGGGCAGTTCAGGCACCCAGAATTCCCCTGGCCAGTGTATCTGCTACTGCCCTGCCTTCACTCCAGCTGTCTGGCTTGTTTTCTAGAAGGCAGGCTGGAGAGGACTTGTCTTTGTTCTGATGCTGAGGGACAGGCAGGGGTAGACTCATGGAGAAGGTACATTACTGGTTTGTGTAGGAAAGTTCAAAGTGCCAAAAAAACCCAAAAAAACAAAAAAAGCAGAGTCAGCTATGAGAATGTAGTATCCATGTGCCACCTGGGCACATGTGGCCTTGGACTCAGAGCTGACACTAAACTCTGGTGGCCCAGCATTCAAATGTGTTCCACAGAATCGGTTCTCATGGGGCTGTAGTTCCAGGAGAGGGTAAGCTCTGTTTCTGCGTTCTCAGCAGAGCTACGAGGAGACTCAGATGGAGGCCAGACCTGACCCCAGCGGAAGACCCTCTTGATGTCTTATAGGATGACAGGCTCAAGTCTGGAGGAAACAGGGAAGAGGGTTCAAATGTCAGAAGCCAAAGGAAAAACTACAGGGTGAAAAAGGCACCTTTAAAAGTCACAGACCAGCTTGACCAGCTAAGGGGACAGGCCTATGCTAAGGCCTCTTCGAAAGGGACAGTGTGTGGAGGAAAGCCAGAAGGCCTTCCATGTCAGCATAGTGGAACAGAGGCTATGTCTCTGTGGCAGCCCTCAGCAGTGGAGACATAGCTGGAAACGGCACTGAGACCTTGTGCGTGGTGACACACAGAGACATGGCGGATAGAGGGATAGGTAACATGATGGTTAGCTGTGTAGACATTGGACACCATGGTTCTTGGTTTAGAAGGCTGGGGTTAGGCTGTCTGATTGGGTTGGGAGTCAGGAGTAGGTTGTAGGATTCTTGGTTTGGGCGGTACCTGCTCTCTACTGCCCTCTAGTGGTGTAGAGAGCGGCTACCCGAAGGGAACCAGCAAAACACACCAAAAGGCCAGGCAGAGACTTCTTCATCCAGAGGGCTGTGAAGGTCAGTCTGGAAGGGCAGAGGGTATAGCATGAGCAGTCATGGTCTGGAAAGCAGTCAAGAGAAGAGCTGCCCAGCGCAGACGGGCCCTGAGTGAAGGCTGCACAGCTGGACCTGGGAGCTGCAGTCCAGATGTCTGGCATGTGATGAAGCCCATGGATTGGCCAGATCAGGGCCATAGACCAGGTGAGAGTTATGAGCCACTGAGTTCTGTGATTTATGTCCAGAAATCTCATCCGAGCATAATTTGGGAAATGAATCTTGGCAAGGGAGTGGACAGAGGTCACCGCATCAGGGGCACGGCAGCGGACATGAGATGTAGTCGAGGGCTCAAGGGTTTGGTGGTGTCATGTGCACCGAATGCCTGTTGTTATAGGGAAGAGGTAGAGAATGCATTCCTGGCTTCTGGTTACTGGTAAGGGGGCCCAGAGGAGGTAGTGTGCAGGCACAGGCAGGTTCAGTGGGTTTGGCAGTAGGGAGGCAGAGATGTTCACAGTGTAGCAGATGTTAGAAAATCACTTCAAGTTTTACCATCCCCAAGGCTGGAGAAGGAAAAAAGAGACGTGACATTTGATGCCTCCCCCCATGGGGAGTCATGGCACATTGAGGCAGCAGCTCAAGGTAGGATGGAGAGTGGGTAGTGGAGCGGAGGGCAGAGGGTGGGGTTGATGGGGGCAGGGAAGAACGGAAGAATGCATCAGGCAGGAGTGAGCTGAGCATCTGCAGGTGACAAGGGACAGACACACCATGGTGCTCCAAGAGGAGTCTCCGAGATCGAGTAAAATCCAAGGGCCAGCATGTCACTAGCAGACCCGTGGAGTGAGGGGGCCCTGTGGCTGTGACTAATGGTGGACTTCATCCCAGAGTTGCTTGAGAACGCTCACCTACTGAAGTCAAAGCATTTGGAGAACTAGGCTCTGTAAGGAGGACAGTGAGATGCGGGGACCTGGGAAAGCTCAGACCCAACAGGCAATGTTTTCCAGTAGAGGGGAGCATGGGGGTCATGCCGTAGTTGTTGCTAACTCACATTGGGAGCAATGAGAGGGTAAGAAACGCTTTATTGGGTGCTAACTCCCGTTACTCTAGTTGGCCAGCATTTTGGTTCTTTGGAGGAAGCTAGACAGGAGAGCGAAGGCTGAGAAAGCTTTCAGGGAACAGGGGAGAAGGAAAGTAAGCGTCCATGAAGAGAAAGGCAGGGGCGTGGAAGGTCTCCTGGGTGCTTGGGAGAGGCACTTAGTAACCCGCAATTAGATGGGTGTGGGGGACTGACCTGTGCCATTTAGAAGGGGAGCTGTGAGAGAAAAGCACGAGTTTAGGAAGCAGACAGCTACTGGGGAGACAAGATAGAGTGACAGGATCGGAGGAGCAGGCCTGAGGAAACGATTCTGTTCACGATCACACAGCGCCAGGAGAGCTGCACATTGGCTTATAAACACCCCAGTGAGAAGTGACCCACGGGGTGACAGCTGAGCGTTGTCTTGAAAGAGGAAGAATTTGATGGTTGCAGAGACTAACAAGAGGAAGATTCCAGAAAGAACAATGGATCTGAGCAGTGTCCAGAGGTAGATATAGGAAGCCAGGATCAGGGAAATCCAGCAGCAGGGCTGTGTGGCTAGCGTAGGACACAGCAGAAGGGGGGGATCAAGGACAGGGGACATTGTGTCATTGCACTGTCTCTTCCAGAGGACCTTCTCTGTGCTGACAGCTACCTCTCTAGGTCTCTTGTCCTTCTTAGGTCTGTCTAGGTCCTCCTGTGCTTTTGTGTGCCCTGGAGCAGATGGTCCCCTTTTGGATCAGGATTTCCCTGGTCTTTGTCTGTCTCTAGGGTAGGGCACTGCTTCGCTCTTATGCTCTTTACCCGCCCTCCCGGGACACCTCCAAGCAGTCTATTGAAGGAACGAGGGAGGGTGTTTAAGTGGAAGAGTCTTAGCCAAATAGCCCTTTATCAGAGCTAATTTTCCTAAAAGGGAAGAAACAATGAAATCGTGTGGCTGTAGAGCTCTGCTCCATGACTCGAAGCTTCGTTCTATTCATTATAATTTTTTTTTTTCATGTAATCCAAATACACTCTTTGGCACCAGCGCCCAGGCTTTTGCGTCACTGTGAACACAATACTTGACACGCAGTGAGGTCAATGGGGGAACAGACAGCCTGAGTCCAAAGGAAGGAGGGAGCCCTGCTGGTCCGCATCTGGGTAGCCTCCGCATGCTTTCCCTGGGCTGCGATAAAAAGCCTTTGTTACTTTGTTACTTCGAAGAAAACATTTCCCACATCTCTGAGACAAAGTGTTGCACGGAAAGTGCTGAAAGATTGCCACGTGTGTGTTTGGAGAGGATGAGTTATTGATCAAACACAAGCAGATTTGGACTTTTTCGAGTTGGCACGTTCCGTGAGAGGAAACGTTCTGCACGGCGGGCACCAATGGGAAGGAAAGGCGGTGACTGGCAGGAAGGAGTGTAGCCCGAGGCACAGCAGTGCGGCTTGTATGACGGAACGCATTGGTGTATTGGGTTTTTTGTTTCTTTTTCTCTTTTTCTTTTTTGAGTGGGAGCCAGGTTTAGCCTCAATTGGCTTTGGACTCAAGCAAAGATCATGTCTTCCTCGGCCTCTACAGGGATGATATTGCAGAGGGTCATAACTCTAGCTGTTTCCTAAAGAAGGGTGCTATCCTAGACACCCATCGCTGTGGTTCCCAGACATGGTAAAGGTGTCTTTTACATGCTATTCTAAGGGTCACGTATACTTTGAGATTTTCCGTATGACACAGCTTCAGAATTTTGCTCATGAAAACATTCTTGTCTAACCAGTCACCATTTCTTTTAGGGTAATACTCCTGTTTCTTGTGATTAACCATGTCATCTAATATTTAAGGCTGATTAAAGAACTGGTTATAAAGCCTTAGTGATTAGAACTGGCACCAGACAGATAGACGGACAGAGACAGACAGACTGAACAGCACAGCAGACCCAGAGCTAGGCAGGAACGCGGCATGTTACACGCACCCTACTTTATGTGGTAGGAGAAAGGGTAAATGGCTGAAGAGATGATCTGGGGACAAGAGAGTGTTTGCTCAGAAGAAAATGATATCGTCCTGCACACTGTATGCTCAGATTAAATTCGAAATGGTGAATATGTTTAATATTGAAAGGAAGAAACCATAAGA
>BDUI01000048.1:392137-413858 GCA_002335545.1 Apodemus speciosus | reverse complement strand
GATCTCACTCTCTGCCTGAGAGTTTTGGCACCTTCTGTGTTTTGTAACTGGTCTGTTCTGTTTGTCAAAGGGTTGCCATTAGGAAACATGTCCTTTTATTTTATTTCTTCTAATTTATTTTTGAATTTTCCTTTGTGTATATATATATATATATATACATATATATATATATATGTGTGTGTGTGTGTGTGTGTATATACATACATACATATATACATATATATGTATATATAGGAAAATTTATATATATAAGGAAAATTTATATATATAAATATTTATCATTTCTAATCTTTAGAGACTCAAAACTATTCCAACTTCTTGTATCTGAATTCCAATCTGGCAGAAGTATCATTGCTTCCCTTCATCGCTTTCCTTCCTTGTTGATGGACAGCTTGGTCTTGGTTGGACCTTCTTCTCTAGGGCTGACAACGTTTCTCTGAGAACACATGGAAAGCCAGGTGTTGACAAGTTGCCGGTGTTTGCGCGTGTTATGCCACCGTCAGAGCTCGGGGACAGAGCCTATGTGGGCTGTTTGCTTTGCTCGCTTGCGTTGGGAGGACAAGGGAGGTGACATGCATCCAGAGGAAGGGCAGAGCAGCCGTTGTCACATCCTGGGTCCCTTCTCTAAATGGTGGCATGACAGTCTTGGTGACATCCAAGTGGCGGGAGCCAAGCGTGGATGCCTGAGGTTCCCCACTCTGCCTGGAAGGTGCTTCTGCGGTGACAGGAAGCGAGGCTTCTGGAAACACTGACAGCAGGAAAGGCTGGACTTGTCCAGCAACTCCACTTTCTTGGCAAGGAATGAAAGGAAAATGTGTTCAAAATAAAAGGGAAGAATTTTTAGAAAGAGAAAGAACAACAACAACAACAAAAAAAAGCAATTGTCACTAGAATTCTTCCATTTAGGGCAAGCTATTTGGAGAGGTTGTGGTAGGCAGTTCCCCGTGTAGAGTCTCTGCACCTCTAGCAGGCTCTGTCTCTGCCCTGTCCCAGCTCTGAATGCCTCAAGTTGGCTTAGCCCCAGCCTGGGCACATCTTTGAGGCCTCCTGCTGTGTGTTCAGAAACCCAGGGGGGTGTTGGTGGAAGAGCATCGGGTGGGGCAGCCCTGGCACTGGGCACACCCACATGGCTCCGTGTGCCTCAGGAAGTAGGCAGAGGATAGGACCCCTTGTTCTTAGCTTCTATGGGTGTGTCCTCTTATAACTGGCTATTTTCTGTTCTACTTGGGTTGGTTGATCTGTGGTAATGAGATGAGTGGTCTTAGTCCTAGCCTCGTGCAAAGTTGTAACTTGAAGAACAGCAAGGATGTGTCTTGAGGACAAATTCTGAACAAGTTGCAGTTTGAATTCCCCTAAGAACATTTCTGTATCTCAGTTGCATGTATTAGGAAGCTGTTAATAAGTTGCATTAACTTAAGACTGGCAATGGTTTGGGATTGCACTTTTATGTCTTACAATAGTTTGGTATCCTTTCATTTTGTAGCTCTCCTTAAACCACCTGTTGCTTCTGCCTCAAAGAAATTGTGTATCGATGTGCACCATCGCAGCCAGCCGTAGCCAGCTTCTTCCTGTGCTCCGTTCAGGGGCTCTAGACAGTAACCTTGTCCTGTCCTGAGAATCTGCCTTCCTCTGCAAGCTGGGGCTGTCTTTCTGGATGAATGAGTGGCCCCCAGGGGGTCCTGGAAGCCGGAATTGTGGGGAGCACTACCTCAGGACACATCTGTGTCAGAGGAGAATTTGCTTCCAGAATTCAGCTCCTTACTCTCTCAGAGCTCTGTCTGTCAGTACGAGTCTGTTTTCTTTGGTGCCTTCTCTTCCAAAGAGGAGATTTGCAGTCTTGTTTTTTTTTTTTTTTTTTTTTTGATTGTTTTCTTTGCGTGTTTTTAAGACCGTGTAACTCTGCCTGTCCCGGAGCTTACTGTGTAGATCAGGCAGGCCTTCAGCTCTCACAGAGACCATCTTGCCTCTGTCTCTTAAGTCCCAGGGTTAAAGAGATGTGACCACCATGCCTTGCACAGACTTGTTTTAAAGTGAAACTGCTTTTGAAATTCTGCATAGAGCGCAGGAATGTCCTATTTGCAACGTTTTGCTTTGACTTTAATACTGAGTGTGAATGTTTGTGAGAGAGAGAGAGAGAGAGAGAGAGAGAGAGAGAGAGAGAGAGAGAGAGAGAGAGGGAAAGAGGGAGAGGGAAAGAATGAGAGAAGGAAAGGGGGAGAGAGACAGAGAATGAAAGAGAGAGGGGGGAGGGAGAGAAACAGAGAGGGAGAGAGAAGCAAGGCTTTTCCAGAAATCCCTTAGGGCATGGCTTTTGCCTGACTTCATGCAAGCGCCTCATTGATGTCATCGCTGACGTCATCACTGATGTCATCGTGGGGCTGGAGCCAGAGTTTCATCGAGGCCTCTGTCTTCCCTCCCATCCCGGGCCGCGTGTAATCGTCCCTGCTCTGTGCCAGTCTGGCCCATTTTCCTTCGAAGGCCTGTCATGGTTCTATTTTGGGACGTGACCTGCTGTGGAGCTCGCTGGGCGCTTTGGCCTCTCTTTATTCCCGCTTCCTCTCTTCCTTCTGTAAAGACACTTTCTGCCCTTTCCCCAGTGGGAGAAACCAGGAGGCTACCTGCAGGCGAGCTCAGAAGTCGGGTTGGTGACGTCAGAAACTAGCTGCAGTAAGCAAGCCTGTGGGACGGCTCAGTCCGCCGTGGCGTAGTTCTGGTTCTGGTGGGGTCAGAACTACCCCAGTTTCAGGAAGAAGGTTTGCTCAGTAAGGGCAAGGCTTAATGCAGGTCCAGCCTTCTCGTGACAGAGGTGATCCTTGGGCAGGATGGAGGGAAGGGTAATTGCAGCATTGGGCTGGAAAGAACAGCTGCCGATGGTCTCTGTGTCAGAAATAAGGGTCCCAGATGCATACGGGAGGCAGAACCTGGCTTGGACTCCCAAATATTCTTGCTGGAGGCCCAGTGATGCTCCTGGCTTAGCCAGGGATACCGGGCAGAGAGCAGAGGCCAGGGGATGTGGCTAAGAGGCGGTGCAGACGTGGTAAAGGTAAATCTGGCATGACAGAGACAGGGTACCACTCCGGAGCCCGATGGTAGAAGTTGGCTGAGAACAGCGCACGCTCCGGAGTTTCCGTCTAGTTCTGAGGAAGGCAGCCTCCTTCCTTGGAACTTCAGGAAGCCATTGCTGTTCTGCACTGCCGGCTCCGAGAACTGTCACACGGTCAACCCTCTCAGACGTGGACTGAGCAGCCAGCCGGTGTGACTGACCTCTTGGACTTTTGCTCTGGTGCCATCCAGGTCAGGCACAGCACTCAGTTCTCATTTAAGTCATTCCTCTTAGAGGAAGAAGAATGATTTTAGAAAATGTGAATTTTTAGTTTTTTTTTTTTTTTAACCTGAATCTGCCTCATTGGTTTTCATGTTTCATGTCCAATATCCCTTTACAAGGACAAGCAGACAGGTCTATAAAAATGTGCCTGTGCCCCAACCATATGACCTGTATGGGATTTAGCAGAATTTAGGATACTGCAAAATGCCTGCCTTTGAGAGGTAGAGGCAGGACCAGTGTCAGTTCAAGGCTAGCCTGGTCTACCTAGTGAGTTCCAGCCTAGCCCAGAGCAGTGTGACACTAACAAAAACAAACAGAAATCAAAACAACAACTACGACGAAGCAAAAGCCAAAGAAGAAATAACAAAAGGATACTTTAAATGCTCCGGATGTGATGTCCTGGCTGGGACACAGGACATTGCTGTATCCTCCTTCCTTCTGAAGCAAACATTCCAGTTCACTACAGAGGTCGCTGTGGTACCCCAGAGGTCGCTGACATGCGCAGAACGGCCGACTTGTCATGAAGTCTGCGTGCCCTCCTTATTCTTTGGATCTTAAGTAGTTACTGTTACCACTTCTGAAGATGCTAGAGGTGAAACACCATTGGTTACTTGGACTTTGCAGCAAGGTTTCTCCAGGTCCGATTGAGTGCCTGGCGTCTGTACCACATCTGCCATTGTCAGGGCATGCCACCATTCAGTGACAAGGGAATGTGTGAGGAGGAGCCTGGGAAAGCCGCTTTGGTCTCACTACAGGAGCCCTGGGACTCAGGTCAGGTCCAGGTTCCCCGGGATCTCAGGACATAGAACATCTCAGAGGCCGTGTACGGCGGAAAAGGCCCTTTCCTTCAGTCTTCCTGACAACTTTCTTCTCTACTTGTCCCTTGTCCCAGCATCCACCTTCCGGCAGCTTACAGGTTCTGCTCTGACTCTTAAGTTGTGTTTGTAATTGACCTGCAAAAACCGTGTCTTGTTTCTAGAATGTCACGTGTCGATGTACGCATGTGTCAGGGATGCTTACGTCGAGCTAGAAAACGTCTCTGCCGGCGCCTCTCCACGCCAGCTGTTTTATGTGTGGCGCTGGTATTGGAAATTTGCTCTTACTAGTTTTGAAATGCACACTATGAACAGCTGCTGTGAGAGAAAGACACTCCTCTCGCCTCACAGAAGCCTTGAATACTGGGTCGTAGTATCTCCTTCTTCCTATAGTCCCAGGAGACTGCTTTCCTACCCCTGCATCCATAATTCTGACTTTCCTTGATTTCAAGATAAGTGGCTCTTCTTGCTTATCTCCTCTCCATTTCACAACTGACCTTCTCTTAGTTCCTGGGGGTGGAGGGAGTGTTTCCAATCCAGAATTTTCCCCTCTGGTTCCTTTTTCTAAAGTGTTGAAACACCCAGGGTGCTGAGCAATGGGACAATTTTGAGAACTTCTGACCTCAAGGGAGAGGCGGGAAGACCAGAGGGGCAGCAAGGCAGGGAGAGAGTTCTGATAATGTGGGGGTACTTTGTTAAACCAACCAACTCGTGGCAAGCCCCAGGTCTTCCCTTCTACCATCCTGTCTGTGCAGCTGTCCATCTGTCCACCCGTCTGTCTGTCCATCTGTCCGTCCGTCTGTCCGTCCGTCTGTCCGTCCACCCTTGTCTCCTCCGGTCAACTGTTCTTTCTTAGAATTATGATCTAGGAGTGAGACACTGTCACGGGCATGCAAGTTGGAATGCATTTAAATTGTGAAAGTTATGAAATTATGTTTTCCATTCTGATTCAGCTGTTTGACTTAACATCGAAGATTGGCTGTCCAAGAAGGCGTGCAGCAGAGAGACTCCATAAATGGAACGAACTGTGCTTCAGTTCCATATTTGCTGTGAAAACATGTGGGAACATACCTCATTCCCAACCATTCAAGCTTGCGATAGAAATTTTCATATGTCAACTGAAAAATGTGTGAGAGTGTACTGACAGGGCTGGGAGCAGGGTGCTGCTGCGGAGTCTGCAGGAGAGGAGTGCTCTCCGACTCGGGAGTGTCTGAACGCCCCAGGCCTGGGCAGAGCTGCCAAACAGCTGTAAGGATTAAGTTCTTTGACATTTGGTTGTTGTCTTAGTCAGAGTTTTACCACTGTAAACAGACACCCTGACCAAGGCAACTCTTATAAGGACAGCATTTCTTTGGGGCTGGCTTGCAGGTTCAGAGGTTCAGGCATTATCATCAAGGTGGGGGAACGTGGCAGCATCCAGGCAGGCGTGGTGCAGAAGGAGCTGAGAGTTCTACATCTTCATCTGAAGGCTGCTAGGCGGAGACTCGCTTCCAGGCATCTAGGACGAGGGCCTTAGAGCCCACACCCACAGTGGCACACTTACTCCAACAAGGCCATACCTCCTAATAGTGCCAGTCCCTGGGTCAAGGATATACAAACCATCTCAGTTGTTGAGCCTGTAGGGTACTGGAGACCTGAGGTTGTCTCTGCAATCGCGGCACCGAGTGGTCCTTGGGATTGGGCTCATCTCAGCACCTGAGGAGCACCCCCCAGCACCTGAGGAGCACCCCCCCAGCACCTGAGGAGCACTGCCCCCCCAGCACCTGAGGAGCACCGCCCCCCCAGCACCTGAGGAGCACCGCCCCCCCCCAGCACCTGAGGAGCACTGCCCCTCCAGCATGTCCGTCATCAGGCTTTCTTGATCAGCACTTTCATGTTTATGAGGCTGTCGCTCCCGTAGAATACCGTCTCTGTGCCCACGTGGTAGAGAGAAGCTGGGACCCATAACCTCAGACGCCTGCAGTCTGGTTGATAGAACTCAAGAGCCAGGAGGTTGGTGTAGCCTGAGGCGTCTGAGGAAGGACGAGGGAGAGGGGCAGGCTGCTTCTGTCATCTGGGGTGGCATTGTGGTAGATAGAGGAAGTTTCTGGGTGGCAGTTGCTGCCCGGCCAAGGACACCCTTGTGTCTAGGTGAGGTAGTGGATCGTGAGGCATCATGGAACCTGCCTTCCAGAGTCACATTGAGCTATTGTCTCTGCAGAGCAAGCAGGTGACACACAGGGGTAGGTGGTGACCAGCCCCTCAGGACCACAGAGGGCACAGCTGGGACACTTGAGGCTGGGGTCCGAGGCAGGCTGGAAGCTCCTTTATCTTATGACAGTACACGTGGGTAACCCCTGAGCAGGAAGGTGTCGAGAAAGAGAGCCTGTGCCTCAGCCTGAAGCGCAGTGAATAGATGGTCTCAGGCCCTCGGCGGGGTGCCTCTAGCCTCCTCTGCCCATGTTCACCCCCCTCCAGACACAAGAGTGGCCTGCCTGGCTCGCCGGCCCTACCTTCCAAGGGGACTGAAGTGCTCACCTGCTTCTTAGAATTTATTCCACAAATAAACCTTTCAAAATGTGCGGCACCTTCGTCCTCCGCTTCTTAGATTCCGTATTGCGAGCTTTGTATTTTCCTTCTTTGACTTCACGAGCTGAGCGTTAGTCTCGGCCCCTTCACCACACAGAATGAGCCTTTCGAGGAGGGCTCCTGAGATTTTCAGGTCTGTTTGCCACAACAGTGAAAAAGCTGAGCGTCCTAGGAGCTTTTATTAATCTGTCTTCGGACTTTTGAGGTTTGTTACGGTGGTGACTGTGCCTCTGATACAGCCTAGAAATGATACAGTCTGGGGATCTCTATTGGGTTCCTTTTCTCTCGCTAGTGAAAGAATTCAAAGGCAGAAAAAATCTGAAGTGTAACAGGGAGCAGCAGACAGAGCGAACAAAACCAGCAATTTAAGGAACATTTATTGAGAGTGGGGAAACATGCACACAACAGACAGACAGACAGACAGACAGACAGACAGACAGACAGACAGACAGACAGACAGACAATGAGAAAAATCCTTCACAAAGCAGGCATGGGACTTTGGAAGCCGAAGAACGCAGTCTCTCTTTAAGACCAGCCTCTGAAGTCTTTTTATTTTAGCTTTGGTCATAGTGATAACAGTTGAGCTTGCTCCCTAACTGTCCTGTGACCTACCCTGATGAGACCCTGAGCCTGCAGATCAGGTCCATCAGCAGGAGGCCGGAAAGAAGACAAAAGTTGCCAGGCTCCTGTCCGAAGTCAGGAGCATGAGGGTGGACATAGCTTGGAAATCTTCTACCTTTATTACCTGGCCATGGCCCCTTCCTTATCTGTCCCCCTACCAGGGAGTCTGTCAGTCTTCTGGTCTCTCATCTCTGCTGCTTTTCACAGACCTGCCGGAAGAGCCTAACCTCTCTCCCCTGGGTCAGCTGGGAAGGTCTGTCAGCTTGCCTGCACTGTGGGAAAGACCTGAGGGCCCTGGAATCGTCACCACTGTCAGAAGTGCACAATCTTTCCTGCATCAGTGACATTAGTTGGTTACGTGACATGTATTCTAAGAGTGGTGATGACCCCATTGTAGACCTTGTAGACACAGCCAAGGACTAAAGATCAGGGAATACCAAGATACTCTGTGCGGAACAGTGTACCTTATATTACCCTCTGCTGGGCATCTAAACCGTCTAAACTGTCTCAATGAGCGATCTTTATTGCATTTAAATACAATGGTACAACATTGTTGCAAGCCCTATCAGCAGGTTCTTTGACTCCCTAGGTGTCTAGATGAGGTTACATGTAGCCCTGCTCAGGGGAATGTCTAGAAGAGGGAAGTGAGACCGTCACTGTAGCTGTTAATGGCCGTGTGGCCAGAGCAGCATCTAAGAGTGCAGCTGCACTGTTTTTATGTAGTTTTATGCAGTTTTTGAGATAAGACATTGGCTGGATTTTTTTTTTACTCAGTTTCTTTAAGTACAAATATTAATTGTTTCTGTTTGTTTGTTTTTGTTTTGTTGTTGTTGTTTTGTTTTTCTGTTCAGGATATACCCGAGTAGCCTTTAAAATCTGCTAATCTTTTAGGTTAAAAACAGAAACTTGTATGTTTGCACACCGAGAATTGTCTGGGATGTTCATTTGATACGTATCTGCTAAATAAAGAGTTGTGCTAGGGGCTGGAGAGATAGCTCAGTGGTTAGGCCATAGTGAGGTTCCTACACGTACAGAGTTGCGTTTCCCAGCCACTCGTGACTCCAGCTCCCCAGGGATCTGATGCTTCTGACCTCTGCCCGCATGCGCAAACCCATACACACTGTATCCACTTTTTAAAAATCGAATAAAGACAGAGGTACACATTGAACAATTTAGGGGACACCTCTCCAGTCTTGATTGGGATAAAGGTAAAATGGTAGACGTGGGCGTCCGTTTTGCAGACTGTAAATTTTATCCCAGATCTGATACACTATATGGCTTTGCTGCAAAACCCAGGGGGGCAGAGAACTTGAGGGCTAATAATCAATCTTGTGTAGTAGTGTTTGTGGGATGATGCTGTGCTTTTAGGTGGAGCCCAGCACCTCTGGTGTGGCAGCCAATTTGTCACCGTTGTTTGAATATTCTATTTTAGATTGCCAGGTAGGCAACTCAGTGCATACCTTATTATGTGATGTGGGTGTTGCGTGGGCGACCTAACCTCGGGATGACGAACTTAATGTTTATCACTTTTGACTAGCGTGCGCTTAAAGGATGAAGTTTAAGGTTTTGTGGTATATGCTTTTTAAACCATTTTAACTCTGTTGCGTTTGTTTGTATAATGCTAGCAACGGTAGACTATAAAGATGAAGAAGCGTTCTCTCAAAAGACCAGTGCAGGAAAGATGCTCTGAGCACAGGGCGTGAGCTGCCTGCTTCCCTCTCCTCAGAGCTTAGTACAACGGCAAGAGCTGGTTAGAGAGTGAAATTCTGCTCTAAGTCCCTTTCTGTTTCTCTCTCCTTCCTTCCTTCTTCAGATTGGGATCCCTACTGTGTTTGGTGTAGTTAGCAATAAAGTAAACGAGGAGAGTCATTTCTGAGAAGAAAGAGTTAAAACACTTTCTGAGTGGGTTGGGGACCTGGGTTCAATTCCCAGAGCCTACAATCAGGTGACCCACATGGGTACTGCAAGTGGTGTGCAAACCCATACACAGGCAAAACACCCATCTACATAAAATAAAAATAAAATAAAGCTAAAAAAAAAATCAAACAAACAAAAAGCTCACTTTCTGAGCAGTAGGCTGAGATCCTTTGCAAAAGCCATAGCCTTAGATTCTGGTTCGATACCGTTTTAGGTTGGCCCCTTTCATCAGCATAAAGATATTCTGTCTGACCCATTCCTAGCAGAGACTTTCCTGACAGCCATGGAGGAAAGACAGAGGAGGTGGAGGGGGGAGGGCGAGGGAACAGAACACAACCCTCACGGATATAGGGCTGCGGAGAGTGCATGCTGAAATCCTGTTTTCTTGTTTCAAGAGGTAAAGACAGGGCGCGCTTTTAGAAGTTGTTTTTCGGCTGTGGGAAAGTCGAGCCAGATTTTGCCGTCTGCTCTGGCTGGGTGCCTACACTGTAAATACCATGCGCTGAGAATCCCCGTGGCTGCTCTATGAAGGCTCCAGCACCCATCTGGGAAGATGCCTGTCTCTCAGTGAGACTGGGGTTCAGGCTGACGGCTCCATTCCGGTCCTTCTTTGCTGGTGCTTGGGTGAGGAGGATTGTGTCACAGGGGCAGAGTCTCATAAGACTTTGTGTTCTAACCCTGTCATGCCGGCTAGCACACAGTGCTGCACAAACCATCCACCTAGCGCTGGCTTAGCGCAGGCTTTCTCTTTATGTGTCGTGCCTATGCTGGGTCACTTTCGAAGTCTGGTGTGTTCCAGGCACCTCCATCAGAGGTGCAGAACTGGGCTTCTGGTCATGCTGCTGCTCACGCTATAGGCCCATGAGAACACTCTAGAAATACAGGCAGGAGTTAGGGTGTGTGGTCACAATTATGGCAGGATCCAGGGAGCACTGGAGTGAGAAGAGCCCCTTTGAACTATGGCTGGTGCAGTAGAGGCAGTGGAGTGTTGTTTGACTGGCCTTGAAGGGTGCTCCTGGCCATCGAGGGGAGCAGGCATCCTGGGCCACCAGCAGCTAGCTCCGAGCCTGGCGCTGTCCTCATGCCTGGGAGGGAATGCGGATAGTTCTTTGTGCCTCACTTGGGTCATCCACAAAGTGGACTGAATACGACAGACTGATAAATCTATGATAGGACTAACGTAGTTGCAGAGACCACAGCCAGGATGAGTCCATTAACATCGCAGACAGACGGCAGCCTCTAGAATGGGCTCCCTCGACATCCATCAGGGTCCTTCAACTGTGCCCGAGTGGCGTGAGTGGTTTGTGAGAAGCTACCCAGAGGGCACAGTCCTCATTGGGTCTGTGCTGCACTTATAGCAGGAAACTAAGGGGTGGACAGCTGTTGGCCCAAGGATTCCCAGGGCTTAGGCAGACTCCTGCAGTACAGGGCTTCCTGTCAGTCTCTGAAGGGTTTCTGAAACGCTGTCAGTCACAAGATTGGTGGGCTCCTTTGCAACAACAGGCAACTTAATTCTCAAAATTCTCTACCTTTGGAAAGTTGGGAAAATTACAGTTTTACATTTGTCTTCTCTCCTCAGAATAGTTAGACCTTTGTGGGGGATGTTCGTGCATGCCTTTGTGTGTGTGTGTATGTGTGTGTCTCTGTGTGTGTATGTCTGCACATATGACTCTGTGTGTGCCTGTGTATGCATGTGTATATGTATGTGTGTATGTGTGCATGCAATGTGTGCATGTGTGTGTATGTGCGTGCATGTGTGTGTATGCCCATGTACACTTTTCCGTTTGAAGAAGCCAGTGAACGACAGACAAGCATATGGGGTCCAGTACCTCAGCATCATCTTCCCTCACGAGACTGTATGATGTGCATCCTGCGCACTCGGTAAATAGGAGATGTTTATTTACCATACCAATATAAACATCTCTTTCTCTACCTCCACATGTAATTATGAATTTGAAACTTGTAAGGAAAAATACAGCAGGGTACAGAAGTGTATGGGAAGTCATGGGAACAGTTCCCACTGTGTGCAGAAGAAGGTCATGGGAGCAGGTCCCACTGTGTGCAGGTGATCATGGGAACAGTTCCCACTGTGTGCAGAAGAAGGTCATGGGAACAGTTCCCACTGTGTGCAGAAGGTGATCATGGGAACAGTTCCCACTGTGTGCAGAAGGTGATCATGGGAACAGTTCCCACTGTGTACAGAAGGTGATCATGGGAACAGTTCCCACTGTGTGCACAAGGTGTTCATGGGAACAGCAGTTCCCACTGTGTGCAGACACATGACAGCAGCCTTTGACAGTTTGCAGCACTTTTATTCAGCTATGGGAGGATATAGCTCAGTAGCAGCATGCTTGCCTAGCACATACAAGGCTCTGGGTCTAATTTCTAGTGCCTCACATGCTAAAAAGAGTTCTCTTCATCAAGTTAAACAATGACATTCCTGACTCATTTTTTTCTTCATAATCTCCTTAAGTGGATCTCTACAGTATCTACCACATTTAAAAAAACACCAGTCAAACTTTATTGACTGACATGGCCCACAGAGACAAAATTAGCTTACCACTCTGCAAAGTTTGGATCAGTGACTCACCCTGCTCGGGCCCTCTTCCTTCCTCACTGACTGACAGTTGGCAGGGTCAGGGCCTGCATGCCTGCAGGCGAAATGGTGCTGACCTCGTCTGAGGGTGGCCCTTAGGAAACTTCTGAAGCCGGTGTGTTCATGTTGGTGCTAGGAGGTGAGCTGTCTATGAGTAAGCAGCTCGGTGGGTTGTAAAATACCCGCTTCCTTGCTTGTAAAGCCAATGACGATGCTCTGTGCGCCATGTTCCCTAAGAGTTTTGGTTTGTACAGATCCCCTCATGTATTTGGATGTGAATGAAACGTTCCCTTCTAGCAGCTACTTCAGAAGTTTAACTACTCTTTATAAAGTTCCTAGGTGTCCTGGCTAGCTTCAGTTGTCAACTCGGCCCACCTGGGAAGAGGGACCGCCCTCAATGGAAGAAGTGCCTCYATCAGATTGGCCTGTGTGCAAGGCACTGGGGCATTTTCTCTCCTCTCCTCTCCTCTCCTCTCCTCTCCTCTCCTCTCCTCTCCTCTCCTCTCCTCTCCTCTTCTCTCCTTTCCTCTCCCCTCCCCTCTCCCTCTTCTTCCTCTTCTTCTTACTCCTCCTCCTCCTCTTCCTCCTCCTCCTCTTCTTCCTCCTCCTCCTCTTCCTCCTCCTCCTCTTCTTCTTCCTCCTCCTCCTCTTGCTCTTCCTCCTCCTCCTTCCTTTTTCCTTTCTTCTTCTTCTGAGTTTCTCTGTGTAGTCCTGGCTGTCCTAGAACTTGCTCTGTTGATTAACTAGGTTCACCATGAACTCAGAAATCTATCTGCCCCTGCCTCCTTAATGCTGGGATTAAAGGCATGCACCACTAGGCCTGGTAATATTTTCTTAATTAATGATCACAGTAAGAGGGCCTGGCCCATTGCTACCACCCCTGGGCCAGCGGTCTTGGGCTGCGTAAGAAAGCAGGCTGAGAAAACCATGGGGAACAAGCCAGTAAGCATCGTTTTTTCCACGGCCCTGACTCAGTTGCTGCCTCTGGGTTTCTGTCCTGCTTCCTTTGATGATAGAGAGTAACATGTAAGCTGGAATAAGCCCTCTCCGCCCCCAGATTTCTTTTGGTTATGGTGCTTATCACAGCAATAGAAAGCAAACTGACCGTAAATAAGAACATGTTTAATTTCCAGCTGATCTCCCTGGAGTAAGCCGGAAGCATGGACAGACGTACTCTCCCCCCCCCCCCCCCCCATTTTTTGTACAGCATGATTCCAAGTCTGTTATGATATTTGCCTTGGACTGAGGATTCAGAAGCCGATTGCTTACAAAGGATTTTACCTTGTTTCTCTCCTAGCTCTTAGGCGTCCATTTAGCACTCCGCGGTGTAGCCTGGTCACTCACAGCAGTGCCCACGTGCTCCTGGCTTCCCAATCGCTGAAGTCACCCCTATGCCAAGACCAAGCTAGTGGCTTCATTCAGCAGTCACAAACACAATAAGCTGCGCTCTTCAGGAGGACACACAGCTTCTGAAACCTTTCACATGCGTAGCCCTAGGCTAGCAGACACCCCTTATGCTGGGGGTCTCAGCTGCCTGGTTGTCTCTCTGGTAATTCCAAATGTCTCTGCGTGGTAAAGTTGCCAGCACTCCACAGCGAGAAGTTTCTTCTGCTAGCCGAACTGTCCAATTCTGCAGCACAGCAAATGGTCGTATTTTCCTGGCAGCCTGGATTGCTCCGACCAACTGCTTTCCCTGAGATGTGACAGTTGAGTTTAGGCACGTATGAGGTCCTTGGACCCTCCCGGACAGGCTTATTGAACCAATCAGTAGGATGCATGAGTCTCTTTGGGGGATTTTATAAAAAATGTCTATAGAACACTTGTTATAAAGGCCCAGGGTGGGGGCAGGGAGGGCACATCCTCACACTAATTTATCGGCTGCTGCTGGGTCTCTCTAGAACACACACCCTGCTTGCATTTTAAGGAGGCTATGTTTTGCACATGACCATATTTCCCCTTGACTGTCAAATACGCAGTTTATCAGCAGAGTGTTTCCTTCCTGGTGTGCTGAGTCTTCCTCATGTCTGTCTGTTTCACTTCCTGTCTTTTGTCTGCATTCTTCATGTATTTGTCAAGCATGTCGTCTTTTGCCTCGCTGGACCTATATGCATGTGCTTGCATGCGTGTCTTTGTGCATGTGTGCATGCGTGTATGCATATGCGTGCATGTATGTGTGTGAGTGCATGTGTGTGTGCATGCATGTATGCATGTGTGTGCATACTGTTTTTCAGTGATCTCCAGCACAGGCCGGGTGAACGCTTCTTATCCATTTGTTGCTTAGTGGGATTCTGAGGTTGTGGGAACACTATCCTTGTTTTTGTACGGACCACCTGCAGACTTATGTTACAAAGCAAAGGAAATAAACTCCAGGCCTGAGACTTAGCTTCAGTCCCTCCCAGAAGGCCCAGATGCTCTCAGCCTGAGGAGGTCATTTCTCAGGGAGACACACAGCATGATAGTCACTTCATACCTGGGCAGGTATGGGGGTACCTCTCACAGAGACCACGACAGTGAGACTCTGTTTCCTGGGGAGTCATCAAAAGCCCAGGATCCCGAGTCCTCCTTATCCACTGCACATAGCTTTGAAACCCTCCCAGGAAATTATCTCTGTAAGAACAGCGAGCCAGCTTTACCCACGGGGATGGTCTGAGGTAGGGCGCCTGCTCACATCTGAGTTCTCTTTATTAAGATTTGGTTTGTATTCGCCATGTCAGAAAAACAGACTAGCAAAAAGAGAAATTAAGGAGTAGAAGTCATCTCAACTGGAGTGCCCTCTCCCCCATCTTCCTCACAAATACGGATGCTGAGTTTTAAATCGAGCCATGTGGCTTCTTTTCTTTCGATGGATCTCTCTTGGTTTCTCTTCCAAGGGAAGCTGTTGATTTTCCTACTGTGGAATTCCTATAAATGAAGACATTAACCGTAGTACCGTCCGTGCCAGTGCCCCACCTGTATACTGACCCTCTGGCTACAAGTCATAGAACACAGGAGAGCACCAGGTTGTGTGTGAGTGGCCTGTGCAGTACCTCCCACGCAGAGCAGCACTGTCTGAGGGGTTGTGAATGGAGCTGAGGGGGCAGTGAATGGAGCTGAGGGGGCAGTCCAGAGGATGCTGGGCCTATTCCCCCTTCCCCTTTCCCTCCCCACTCATCTACTCAGAGGCCGTGCAAGCTGAGAGGCCTTGCACCTTTGCTTTGCTTTTGTAGGCAACCCTCACCATGCCTCTGAAGGTTCCAGCACTTCCCTTCCTCTATGTGAACAGCAGACGCTCCCAGTGAATGCATCTTTGAGAATTTCCACCTGTCTGCACATTGCGCTTCCTACGTGTATAATGCAAGGGCGTGGGAATCCAACGTGTCGAAGTGCGTGACACCTGACATGAATGTGACAAATCTCATTCCCAGCCCAGAGACAAGTCTGCGCGACTCCCCCTAGTTCCCAAGAGGCTCGGAATAGAAGCGCTTTAGAAAATAAAGCTTTTTGACATATCCATGGTGTAATATCTTGGGGAGGGGATTCTGGTTCTCAACACAACATTCGCTAATGTTTTCATCTGCACCTTAAGCACATCTGCAGTCAGCTTTTAACACCCCTGCATTTGACTGCAGCCCATCACATGCGGCCAGGTTAGCCTTGTGCAGGTGCTCAAAAACCTTGACGATTTTGGAGCAATGCAGATTTCTGGATTAAAGATGGTGCAGCTGTACTGCCTTGTAGTTGTAAGTGTCCAGATAGTGTTGCAATGGCCACGTATGGATTCTCTGCTTCTGAAGTGCAAAGCTTCCCAGGAGTCTGCAGTATTCTGAGCATGAGGAATGTTTCCAGACTTATTGACAGTGGTATGTAGTAGGAGCCGGAATGCAAGCAGTACAGTAAGACTTACTTGGGATGAGATTGGCTCATTCTTGTTGGTTTTTAATTGCTCCTTAGCAGATTAAAATTCTCTAGTGTGCTTTAATTAAAAAAATACAAAAAAATTTGTCTTAACTCAAACTAGGCTAATTGAAAGTAGCTTTTCATATTCCTTCATGCTTTATTTGGATGGATGATAAATGAATTTGTATCTAATTAAGGAAACAAAGAAGTTTGTCATTCAAGTAACTTTTTTTGTTGTATGTGTGGCTGTTTGAACTCACAGATGATGAGATTTTAAAAACACGGGAGGGGAACCGTGTCCTGTGGCTCCTGCCACCGTCTTACAAAGACTTGAGTGTCTGAAATGAACCTTTGAAACTGACAGGGAGTAGTGTTTGGCAGTGGCCATTTGTCCCCGAGGGTCCCTCTGTTCCGATCTGCTCCTGTGAGCACATTCATGGTGCCTTATCTCCCTACGCAGCCCAGCTCAACTTTACCAACTGAGAAACTCTTCTCAACTTTCTCTTCAAGACTTACTCATCGCTCCCTCCCACAGCATCTACCCACTGGCACCTCAGACACCCCAAAATAGTATAAAGTCATTTATCTCTATTGAAAAAAAAACCCCACGAAATTCTGATATTAGAGATTTCTGACAATGGGGACAAAACTTGGGTCTTTAAGATGCATAGATGATGCATACTCTCTTTTAACCAAAGGGTCCTCGCTACAGTAGACATAGATGCATGCTCTTAGCTGAGTCCCTCTGCATAGTAGATACAGATGCATAGTCTTGGTTAACTGAGTCCCATTTCCATAGAAGACATAGATGCATGCTCTAGGTTAACTGAGTCCTTCTCCACAGTAGAAATAGATGCATGCTCTAGGTTAACTGAGTCCTTCTCCACAGTAGAAATAGGTGCATGCTCTAGGTTAACTGAGTCCCTCTTCATAGTAGACATAGATGCTTGTTCTAGGTTAACTGAGTCCTTCTCCACAGTAGAAATAGATGCATGCTCTAGGTTAACTGAGTCCTTCTCCACAGTAGAAATAGATGCATGTTCTAGGTTAACTGAGTCCCTCTCCATAGTAGATGCAAATGCATAGTCTTGGTTAACTGAGTCCCTCTCCATCTGAGACACAGTTACCTGAAGGGCCCCGTTCCATATTAGGTACAGATGCGTGCATGCTCTCCATTAACTGAAGGACCTTCTCCACATCTGGATTGTTCCCTGGGGCACCCTGAATATACACAGCATGACAAATCTCTTGCTCAGAATGTGCGATACAGCATTCATCACTCTGGAATTTTAGACCAGTGTGAGTTCTACCTGTGGCACCACATTTCGGGTGGAATATATTTTAAGTCTTGTTTTGAAATTCGATGACTTAGAAATTGGGGCATGTTGATATCATCCTGCCCTTTCTTGGCAGACATAAAAATAGGCCCTGGCACTTGCGTACACAGGCCATTCGGGGCCCTGTGAATCCCATCTCTGCAGTGTTACCAAGGCCCCAGCACACTGCCATGTGGGAGCGGTGGCTGCTTTTCCATTGAGAAGCTCTCGTAAGGGGCATTTGGCTCCCTTGCCTGTGAGCAGTTTCAAATGGCCAGGCAGCCGGTCCTCCATGGCATGCTGTGCTACTCTGTTCCCATTGGCTGAGGCTATCGATGGGTCCCCATTCCCCCCTTACAGGCTGACTCTTTCAGATTCTTGTGATGGCTGGCCATTGTCCTTCATATTGCAGATGGAGCTTCTCAGCCTACTTGTAGTCTGGCTGGACAGAGTTTCAAATCTCACTTGGAGCGCAGAGGGACGAGATTGCTTTCGGAGTCAAGCCTGGGAAGCCTGGCAAATGGCCTCAGCATCGCATGTCGGACATGGTGGCATGGGTGAAGGTTTCTCGGATTCAGTTGACTCCCTCCTGGGGTCAAGGTTTCCGTCTGGCAGATGGAGTGGTATACGTCGAGAAGTCCAGGATGTAGTCTACATCCTCTCACCTTCAGGCCTGCACAGGCCTCTGTGTGTCAGTGAGCAGGAGGAGGCCTCAGTCCTGTAACCCACCTCTTTCTGTGAGATGGAGGGCCACCCCAGTTTGTTTGGTCCCAGCACTTGGCACATGCTCAGAAGATGGACAGTGCTTCTGCGGTGGTGTGTGTGATATTCTCAGGCAGTATGTGAACTTCCACACGGTGTAGTGATTTTCGAACAGTGTGATCGAGAAACAAAAAACAAAACACAAAAATGCTGTGTAGATACCAAAGAGCTAGGCTTAGAGCCATAACAGAGCCATTTGGAGGACCGGGGCAAGAGAGTTTGCAAGTTCAAGGCCAGCTTGGAGAACTTGGTGAGATTTTGTCCTAAAAGTAAAATAAAAGGGCTATTGATGTGGTTTGGTGACAGTGTGCCTGCTTAGCATATTCGAGGTCCTCAGTTCAATCCCCAGTGCTTCAGGGTAGAGGAACAGGTCATTATTAACAGACCATGCATTTAGAAGCATCATTATGCATTAAAATGCATCACAAAGTCCTCTATACTTAACTAATATGTTGTCTATGCAATACGTATATAAAATGGAAGGAGCATTGTCATTTCAAGTTTTCAGTAGAAAGCATAGAGGCACACTTAGGCAGTGGTGGAGTTAGCCGATAAAACATGGAGATTCTAATCCTGCTGAAAAAGATGGATTGGAACATAGAAGAAGGAGGGCGGCTAGATACCATCGTCTCTGTCTCTAAGTGGCTCTTAGAGACGGTTTGAGCCACCATTTGAGGAGCTGTTTATTCTATACTAAATATGGCACGTGACATAGGACCTCAGTCTAGAAGGATCTGGAAGACACCCCTAGTGCATCCCCCGCCTCAGGTCAGGGCTTTTCTGCAATGACAGTAATAGTGACCAGAAACAGAAGGACCCCACAATGTGTCTTTTAGTTCAATTTGTAATAATAGAAAAAAAATAATTTCTGAAATCTTAAGGGTTTTAATCTTAGTATTTTAGATAAGGCATTTAAATGAAATGCCATGATTTCTGTCAGGAAGAAATAATTATCCCCTTTCAAAAAAATGTATATTCCAAGTGGTTTTTTTTTTATTAGACTAGTGAAAGTCTGTTATTTGAATAATTATTTTGTGTGTTTAAAAAAGGCTAATGCTGAACATTTTTCCCACATGTCTGTATTTAGAAATGTTTATTTACAAGCTGCCCATTAGATCTGCGATTGCAAATCTGCACATCGTCTGTGGTGGATGTGGAGGAACATGAAACCTGACGTTGTGCTCACAGAACAGACATGGTCGCACATCCTCCAGGGGGGCGTGAGGAACAGCAGCTACGCATCCTTCAGGCTTTGGGTAGCTCCCCGTAGGTCTCCTGATGGGTGACAAGCGTCAGAGCCCAGGCAGTACCCATTAGCGGCTGGAGCATCCGTGGTGGGCGCCAGCCTCGCAGAGATCCGGGGCGCCCACAGGATGCTCAGGCCGAGAAGATGGAAGCCTGAGAATATGGAAAGCCAGTGATGAGCTGCAGGCCTGGCAGCTCCCTGGAGGAGGCGTGTCGCGTGCTGCCAGTGGAGGGTAGGCCTAGGTATGTGCCGGCTGCTGCTCTTGCGTCTTTCACTCTGTCCAGCTGCTCCACCCACATGGTGCCATCCACAGTTAGGTCAGGCCTCCATCTTAGCCTGTCTCACGTCTCTCCTCCCCGGAAGCACCCCGTACCTGCAGTACGCCCAGAGAGGTGTGTCCGCCTAATCCAGGCTGCCTGATCCAGCACAGCAGCTCCTCTGAGTGGGAGCTAGTAATGCGCTTTTCGCTTTTTGGTGAGAGGAATTTATCTGACAAAGCCAGCCCCCTCCTTCTCTCCAGACTTCCAGCCTTGACCCAGATGTCTCACCTCAGCCTCTAACTGAGAAAAGGCAGCGGGGTCTAGCCAGGCCTTGGTCAGTCTCTTGGTATTCATCAATTGTCTCTTAGATGTGTCTACTATATCTACTAGACTAGCTGTAGCTATTCCTAAATTCAGAACCATACATCAAACCTTTAAAAAAATGTGTACTTTAGTATTTTTATGTACATATATTTATATGTTAAATTTATATATTTCTGTTTTATTTATATAAGACTTATCTGTTAAATATACATATTAAATATAGTTTATACACACACACACACACACACACACACACACACACACACATACACACACATAATGAATTTAAAACCAGTGCTAAGCTTTCGTCTTCAACTGTTTTCTCCTCATTTCTAAAGGACATCTCTGTCCTTTGGTCCTCTCAAGTGCTCAGGCCAAGGGTTTTAGGGCTGTTACTGCCCTGCCCCTGTGGTATTCTGTAACAGTTCTTTCTAAGATGAACCTTCTAGTCCAGGTCTCTTGTCCTGAGTGTGTGAGAGGTGGGGGAGGGGCGTCATCGAGAGGAGGATTTTGTAGGGGAAGTGGAGATTCCCGTTCTCCAGAGACAAAGAATCAGTATAGAGACGAGGAGGCAGGAGAGGAGCGTGAGGGAGAGACAAAGTCACTGACTTCCAGGAACTAGCTTCTGTAGTGGGGGCTGGGGTTCGGGTCACAGCCCCAAGCGTGAGTTCCGTGCACCAGGCTAGACACTCAGTCAGGTACATCTCAGTGTTGCGCTGAGATGCTGTTCTCTGGAGAGAAACCTCAGTGCCAGCTCCTAAACCTTTCTACCCACAAATTGGCTGGGGCTTGCCCACATTAGAGAGAGTAGTCTGTGCTGCCCAGGGGGGAAAGGTTGAAATGTTGGTCGTGTTTAAAAAAGAAAAAAAAAAACATCAGAGCAACATCTATACTGGTGTTCTGTCAGGCAGCTAGACATGGTGGCCTAATACAGCGGATCCAAATTTCACAGATAGGAGAAAGAGCGTGAGCTATTGGGAGAAGGGGAAGAGAGACTGCTCTGCGGCAGGGGCCTGGGTGCGGTGTTAATCTCGTGCGTGTCTTCCCTGACAGTTTTGGCTGCGTTGCATCCTGTCTGAGACTGCGTTGAAGGGTAAAAGGCTTTTAGAACTCAAATGGGAAAAAGTTCCAGCTTCTTATCTTACAGTGTACACTGTAGGGTAGCTCTCAGATCCGTTCTGACGCGTGGTCGCTGTTAGGTTTGCAAGTAACCGGCGGCCGTCCTGAATATCTCTTCCATGCCCCGCTCCCTCCACACCCCACCCACAGTCTCTTGGATGCTTCTTAACAACACAAAGTTTATTGGTTTAAAATCAGTTGGACCTTTCCTGGTATCATTTTTCTAGCAGTGGATGAGTTTGATCGGAATCCTTTAATATTTTCCCCTCAACGACTCAGGACATTAGCGCACAGAGGAAGAGCTGTTGTAGAGTAAGGTCTATGGAGCTGTAACTTGTCCTCCTTACCATCACAGAGCATTGCCTGATGAGCCACGCTGGAGGCCAGGAGACTTGGGGCCCGTGGGTCGCAACCCCTTTGGCAAACCTCTATCTCCGAAGTATATTTGTATTATGATTCATGACAGTAGAAAAACTGCAGTTATGAAGTAGCAATGGAAATAATGTTATGGTTGGGGGTCACCACAACAGGAGGAACTGCATTAAGGGGTCACAGCATTAGGAAGGTTGAGACCCACTGCTCTGCGTTCTTCTGGGACGTCTGGAAACAGGTGGAGCAGCACCCTCCCCCTCGGGCTTCCTCTACCTCTTCATGCCACACTGGTGACTTTGTTGTTTAGATAGTTCTCTCTTCATCCTGGTTTTGACTCTTGTGCCCAGCACTTCAACTGAAGTGTGGACTGAGTGTGGACCCGCAGGTGCGCACGTAGTGGCAGCGGTAAGTTCCAAGCTGATGGGAAATCACTTGTTTCTGATGTGTGGTCTGCAGACAGTTTCCTGGGGTACTTACAGGAAGTCTCTCCTCGCTTATAGCTGCCTGTCCTCCTTAGAGAATGTTTGTAGACCCTGCTCAGCAAGGTGAGGAGAGAGGATCAATCAACCAACCAACCTACCCACCCACCCATATACCTTCAAAA
>BDUI01000048.1:378060-391786 GCA_002335545.1 Apodemus speciosus | reverse complement strand
ACCAACCAACCCACCAACCCACCAACCAACCCACCAACCAACCCACCAACCCACCAACCAACCCACCAACCAGCCAACCAACCAACCAACCAACCAACCAACCAACCAACCAACCAACCAATCAATCATCAATCAGACAGACAGACAAATGCACTTAGTATGGCATCCATAGCATACAGACATAGATACTGATTCTTGGTTTAAAATATTAAGTGGTAGGCTGCACAGGTTGCTGAGTAGTTAAGACCACTGGCTGCTCTTCCAGAAGATGCTGGTTCAATTCCTAGAATTAACATGGCAGCTCACAACTGTCTATAACTCCAATTCCAGAGCAATCAGACTCCCTCTTTTGGACTCCATGGGCCTCAGGCAAGCAAGTGATAGACAGGTATAGATACAGGCAAAGCACCCATGCAGAAAAACAAATACATTTAAAAATATATTAAAAATGCAGTGGCCCAGAAAGTATTCAGTAAGAGGATGATGATGGTCGTGGTGGTGGCTGTAGTTGTTGTTGCTGCTGCTGTTGTTGTTGTGAGGATACAAATTCACAGGCAAATAGTACAACTAATATATGAGAGTGAAGGGGCAGGAACGGGAGGAACTGGATTGTGTTTGCAGGTTACCTGACCCATATTCTTTATTTGGGATGACTAGTTTAGTGTAGGCTGGACCTTAAAAAGTTCCTGCAGGGATAGCTGAATGTCAGTTGTTTATGTTAAGGCCGATAAGGTCTGTGTGTGTATGTGCGTATGTATGTATGTATGTATGTATGTATGTATGTATGTATGTATGTATGTGATAGTTAATCTTGGTTTTCACCTTGGTTGGACTGAGGAACATAGAAAGCAGCAAAGCATACCTCTTTACTGCTTACACCTGTGAGGCAATGTCCAGCGAGGTTGGCACAGACAGCTCCCCATCTGCTGGGGACCACAGGTTAAGAGAGGAAAATGGACCTAATTAGTATAACCCTGCATTTTGCTCCCTCCACACCCCCCCCCCCATGGACCTAAACCACCAAACCCAGCAGAATGCACCCTTCCTTTCTGCCTTGGTCTGTTTCTGTTGGTTAGACCATCCCACTGAGGAGAGTGTTAGCTTGGGCCTCATCGAATATATCGCCCACTCTAACCTTTTCAGTGCCTTAAAATCTTGGGGTAGAGTTTCTAAAACCTGCTCGGACAGTCAACCGATGGAAAACTTTGTTACGCTCACACAAGAAAAAAGAAATTGCTAAATGGCACACAGTCCTTACCGGACCAGGAGATTCTCTTAGGTGGGAATTCTTTGTCAGTGCAGCAAGTACATACATCAACAGCACACACAAGATATGAACTGTGAACATTTCAGAAGGATTTACTCTCTGAGCGTCACTGCATCCTTCTCTGGTCTTCTGGCATCGCTAACAGTGGTTTCTATAGTAATTAGCATATCCGACTGGGGAACTAGGAACCTTACTTCCTGTCTGGCCGGCTCACTCCCGACCCTTGAAGTCACTCAAAACTCTCACAGAAATGGGGAAAGGCCAGTGGGTTGGTTCTGCATAGTGCATTGGCCTCTGCTGGCCTTTCTATCTGCTCTGTGGCAGACCTTAGTCACATCTGTATCTGTGTCGTTGACCAGCTGGGACTTTCCATCTTAGCCTTGTGAGCCTCACGTCTTGGGAAAACCCGTAGCCCCAAGCCAGCCTGGACTGCTGCTTCCAGGCATCAGTTCTTCCACCCAGGGCCCCTCAGGTCCCCAAGGCAGTGACGGTCTGACAGATAAGCAGATGTGGAGTTTATCTTACACTGCTTATATGGAATTTGAGGCTGAGGCAGTATGGAAGATGTTGACATTTGTGAAACTGTTGCTCTTCTGGGTGTCTTCCTAGGGTTTGAGGCTTTTGTATGTCCCTGTCTATCCATTGCTGTACCCAGCATTGGCCAAGGCTTTGCCTGAGGCTGTCATTGCTGCCTGAGCAAATCTAGGTGTTTTCTTACATTGTGAGAGTGTCTCTAGTATCAACATGTATTTTCTTCTTTAAAAGTATTGTTTATGGATTTGTATGTGCGTCTGAGTGTATGCCTGGTGCCTGTAGAGGCCAGAAGAGGGCGTCAGATCCCCCTGAACTGGAGTCACAGTCAGGTGGGAGCTACCATGTGGGTACCGGGAACCCAACCCTGGTCCAGTACAAGAGCAGTCAGTGCTCCTAACTGTGGCGCCGTCTCTCCATCACCAAGATGGGTTTTTGTAAAGTTGTGCCATAGCTCCAATTCCAGGCATCCAATGCAAAAATAGCATGGGTGGCTATTGTATTGACCCAAGAAGAGAATTGAATGCCTGTTAAATAGCATTAACTGGGTTACTTGGAAGAGACTGGCACAGGGGAGAGATTGTGTTTAAAAGTGAGAACTTCTTTTACAGAGAACCTAAATTCAGCTCCAGTGGCCATGTCAAGCCTTACGCAGCTGTCTGTAAACTAGAGTCGGGGAGCAGACTCTTGGCTTGGCTTCTGAGGGTTCCTGTGCTTATGTGTGCCCTCCTGTCCACAGGTCAACAAATGCATGACTTAAAAAAGGAAGTATAAGATACAGTGGTTTGAATTTTATTTCAGTGAAACACGCTGAAGGAACACACCTGATCCCAAATCATGAAAACTCTTGTGGTGTGCAAGACTGGGCAAGTCTTCATCTTTGTGCATTAGAAATTAAACTATTTTGCTTTATCTGGGTTAGAAATCATCCCGAGGAGTGTGTTTTAAGTTTCTAGGCTCAGGACAAACTGTTCATTTACAGGATAATTCATTTACATCAGAGGGGCTCCAGTCTTTGAAATACAGTGTCTGGTGAGGTGTCTCTTAGACTAGAATTTGGGGTCCTAGCCACCCCACAATACTGTTTCCTTCATCCGTTATCCAGTGTCTCACTGAGTTTCACAAGGAGATCTTAGGAACAGTTCACAGAAGGTCTCCTATCACTTAGGCTGTGTGCACAAGGGAAATACTTTTCAAATGGAGTGACAGCTACTCAGGATATGGTCATGTTTACGGGAGAGCATTTTCCTATTGTTTGCCAAGTATCAACTCCTTTATGAACACCCCTCCCCCACCACACACCACACACACACACACACACACACACACACCCCACACACATACACACACACACACACACACACACACACACACACATACATACACACACTGGCCACAGAAAGGACTCCTATAACCCTGCTTTGCTGCCTGATCAATGTAGTCAGGGAGGTCCACTCCTCTGTGCCACAGCGGACACTTAGTTTCAAACTGGTTTATAACCTGTCTCCTAATAGGCTTCTGGGTAAGGACAGGAGACAAACATGAGTCCCTGTCACGTGGACAGAGACAAAAGGACTAAGACACATCTGACCAGCAATGCCTTTTGTGCATTCCTGTAGGAAAATTCAGGAGAGAGGAAACGGTGTTGAAACACCGACATTCATTATTTCCACAGCGCCAATCAGGCATAAAACTGAAGAAGATAATATCCAAATCTGTGGGTAAAAGTCAGTCTTTGAAACACCCAGTTTGAATCAATGAATGAAGGTTCTGCCAAGCTTTCCTTGTTTAGATTGGGGTGTGGGCTCCTGCATCCTCCCCTGCAGGGCTGTGAACCCAGCAGGAACCTGGGAGGTAGATCTTAGGAAGCAGAAAATGACAGGGACTTCCAGCAAGGACTGGGTGAGCTGAAGGAATACTGCTGTCACCGTGTGAGCAAAGCTAAGACATTTCCAGTAAAGTTCCAGTAAGTCCAACCTGACCAGGGCAGAATTATTCTTATAGGCAAGGTATTACTCTGCTAAAAAGAGCATTTAAAATAAAACTTGGAGGTTTTGGTATTTACCTTTTTTTTTTTTTAAAAAAAGACTTCAGACTTGCAAATGCTTTATCATTTAGAATGACAAGGTGATTTCATCTTGTACTTTTATCACAAGCCAACCATCTTTGCCTTTTGCTTCTGTTGGTCACACATGTAAAAACTCCAGCCTCATTTTGAGCACACTAGCACCAGAAACATCTGGCCCAGCACACTAGCACCAGAAACATCTGGGGCAGCTTACTGAGACGACCCAATGGAAGGGTTTCCCTAGAAAGCCGATATATTTGCAGAAGGAATTCTATCATTATCAAGGGCAGTCTGCTTAGCAAATTTAACTCCTTTATCTGAAAAATAACAAATGGATTTAAGCTGTCTTATATATGGATTTCTACGAATTTCATCCAATGACTTTAATCCCTGGCTGAGACTTTTATGAACAACTCCCAAGTTCTGAATTCCTTCTTCATATTTGATTGAGAAAGTCAATAAGCCTGCTTAGGGAGTTTTAAATCTTTTCTCCATTTTAAGCCACTTATGCAGTGATTCAAATATTTACTGACTTACTACTATCCTCAGATTACTCTGCTAGATACTACCAATACAGCAATACAACAATGATCAATTAAAACAGCCCTTCTGTCCAGAGGAGGGTCACAGGAAAGACATAAAGAGAACTTTCCCGGGAAGCACAAGAGGCCAGTAGGAGCTGGTGGGATCAGGGCTGGGGGACGGTATGGGGGATGGGATCGGGGGTGGGGTGAGGCGGGGGAGGGGTGGTGGTGATAGAGGGGTTGTTACTGGATCCTGGACAAGCCAGAGAGTAAAGAAGCAGTGTGAGACTGGAGTCATAGACAAGCCTGGCTTACTAGAACCAGACAAGGTCAGCTCTGAACAGCCAAGGCTTAGAACAGAGAGCAGGGTAGCCACAGTCCACCGGGGTCCAGGAGTGAGGCACTGACAAGGAGAGAGGAGGATCAGTGGAAACCGAGACAGTAGGGATACAGCAATGCTCCTGGACCTATGTTCCCAGACAGAAGCCTGAAGTTCTAGGCCTGGGCCAGGGAAGGAAAATCGGGGAGGTTGGCTTGTAGAGCGAGGTGTTCAGTTGGCCCCACCCCACTGTTAGAATGGCGTTTTGCCCAGACAAGCCGAAATCACAGGTTGACAGTTGTAATCATTGTCCATGTCAAAGCCAAAGAGAGGAGCGAGGGCCAGTGTATAGCTTTTACAAAAGGTTTTATTGCTTTCTCATCAGAAGAGGGCATTGGATACCCTGGAACTGGAATTGTGGACAATTCTGAGCTGCTCTATGGGTCTTGGAGACCAAACCTGGGCTGCTGAGCAGTAACTGCTTAGCCACTAAGCCGTCTCTCCAGCCCTTGGAGTACGGTTAATTAAAACGAGGCTCTCTAACATTGATGCTGCTGTTTGAAAGAGGAACTCAGTTAAGTACTATCATGTGAGAGTCAAATAACAACTTTGTATCTTCTTCATGACTTTGTGGCTGCCCCTAAGTGTACAAATAGGCATTAATTTTAAAATTAGGTTTATTTTCTAAGTTGCATGTGTGAATGTCCATTCATGCCCGTGCACACATACACACCAGGGCATAGGTGTGGACCAAAGGATAACTTTTGGGAGTTGGTTCTCTCTTTCCACCCGTGGATCCCCAGAATTGAACTCAAGTTGTCCTGGCTTAGTGGGAGGTACTTTCCCCATAGAACCATCTTGCTGGCCCCAAACAGGCATTTTAAAACTGCATTTGGGGCTGGAGAGGTGGCTCAGCAGCTAAGAGCACTGACTGTTCTTCCGAAGGTCCTGAGTTCAAATCCCAGCAACCACATGGTGGCTCACAAACATCTGTAATGGGATCTGATGCCCACTTCTGGTGTGTCTGAAGACAGCAACAGTGTACTGACATATAATAAATAAATCTTTTTTTTTTTTTAACTGCATTTGTCCCATTGGAGCCTGGATTACCAACTATAGGATTATTATATTTAAAAAAAACCCAAACATGCAAAAAGTGTATAGTGTAACTCTTCAAAAGCAGCTTCTGTGGAGAGCCTGAGATTCTGGTTCTCCGTGTGGTATAAGAGGTAGAAGTAGTGAGAAGATCACCGCTCAGTTTAAAATATACCTGTGCATCTGTGCAGAATTCCAAGGTAGTTCTACTAAAAAGTAAGTTTCTCTGCCAGGTATTGTGGTCCACCCACTTAATCCCAGTAACTGGAAGGTAGAGCAGGTAAATCTCTGAGTTCAAGGCGAGCCTGGTCTACGTGGTGAGGTCCAGGTCAGTCAGGGAGACCTAGGGAGACCTTGTATGGAAACAAAACCAAACAAGAGCAACAACAACAACAACAAAAAATCCCATGCAGAGAAAAACGGGAGAGATAAAAATTAGTCTAAACAAAGAGAAAATACTATTTTATTATTTTTTTTTTGCCACGGTCTTTAAATTTTTATTTGTTAATTTGGGCTTCATTTTTTGCCTCTACACACGGGCTCTGGTTGCATCTGCAATGGTAACCAAGGACTTGGCTGCACATCTTCATTCACGCGGGAGAAGGTGCTGTGGGCTATTGTGATGTTTTATTCATGTGATGTCCTCAGTGTGTATTCCTAAGGACAGAGGATGAAAAGCTCACGGTTAGTTCACACACTATTTTTTTTTTTTTTTTTTTTTTTTTTTTTTTTTTTTTTTAGCATGAAACTGTCAAATATCTGCTCCTGGGGGTAGAGACTGTGATGTTGTCTTTCCCTGGCCTTGCCTGGGAGGAACAAGTATCTAGGGTAAGCAGATAGCAAAGGCTTCCCTGCTGGAAGCTACATTCTTTTACTCTCTAGAAACAGTCTCATTGGGTCTGTTTTACTGTGGATAATTTAATGCAGTGGTCTTCCAGGGATACTTGTTGTTAATGGTTATTGCTCAGTCTTCCATTCCTTTTCAAATTCTAAGTAAGTCCGAGGGTGTCTTGCATGTAGATATCCCTACTCTGGAACTAGGGAGCAGGAGAGATGGAGGATCTCCCACCGTAGGAAAAGATAAGGTCCTCAGTCAGTAACTGCGGCGATTCCTGGTGACAGCGTAATTTTCAATTGGGACTTGGTAAGTCACTTCATTAGCTGAGGAAGAATGTTGTTCTTTAGTGATTGACAAAACAGCCTAAGTAGTACAATCTCCACCATGAGAAAATCCGATCTATTTAATCCAGACACTGGGGACTGTATTGATATTTCTGGAGAGTCTCCTCAGCGTCGCTCCCAAGGAAATGCAGTGTGGAATGCCTGCTCCCACAGAGCCGGTGGCTGCAGGCAGTGGGTGGTCAGAGAGGAAGTGAACTGTAGCGAGAGAGACATCTATGGCAGTATCAATAACTGCTTGCTCTGCACAGACAGTTTTCCCATGCCCCGTCTGGCGACAGATCTGGCTTTCCTGCCACTTGGCGGGTGTGTAGCTTCGGCCTTGCCAATCACAGAATCCACTAGCCAGACTCAAGGGCTAGGAAGGCTTCAGTGGGTCCCAGTAGAGCTTTCTTCCCTCCCCTTTCCTGTGGCTGGGAAACAGGGTGGGTCAGGGTGTCAGTCAGGACAAGCTGGGATATCATGTGGTAACAAGGATGCTCTCCGTGGGGTAGCTCATTAACAGTGTGCACTTCCCTTTTACAGACACAGTTTGCTGTCATTATAAGCCCTGTTTTTATCTTATGGTTGAAAGGGTATGTTGGCATTTCATTCACAGGGAAGGAACTGAATTCTGGGAGAGGGAGACAGACAAGCAGAACCCAGGGGTAGGAATAACAGTCAGAGGAATTCTGGCATTAAGGACCATTTGCATGTCACCCACCCTCACCCACCACATGCACACATATGCACACACACATAGGCACACATATACACACACATGCACACACAGGCATACATACATGCACACACATGCCTGCACACACACAAGCACACACACATGCCTGCACCTACACATAAGCATATACACATGCCCACACATGCATTCATGCACACACCTTGCACACACACACATACACACACACAATTGCAGTGATAGCACGACTTTACCTCTTTTGATTATTGAAGGGAAAGCTGGGGTAAGGTAGTAGACAGAGAACTTGGCCTCTTGCCAAACGTGACTCAGTAGTTCACAGATGGGAACGCACACTAGAAAAATCTTCAGGTTCTCTAGGACCTTTCTGATCTCTCAGACAGAAGCAAAGCAACCCTCTGGTAAAAGCACAGGAAGGAAACGTGGGCCCATCAGGGCAGCGGCAGGGCGGGCACACCGCCATATATTGGAGCTGGCTTTCAGAATCTCTGGGGGCTTCTCATGCTAGCAGATATGACATCGAGTTCCAAGGGCTGTCATGAAGAAACTGAGTCTTTGAGAAGAGGGGTCATGTGTTCTCATCTCCTAATGCCATGGGGGATGCGGGACCCCACAGTCCCCTCAGGCGGGACCCCACAGTCCCCTCAGGTGCTCCCTCAGCTCCGCTGAAGGCAGAGACTCTGAGGTGATTTGCCATCAAGCTGGTGTGCTTTCCTGGTGCCTCTGCATGTCAGGTAGGGCGTCTTAATTTCAGCAGATCAATGAGTGATCAAACAGACAGAACTTCCTACTGTTAAAAATTCATGCTCTCCTGTATTCCTAAACAGGGGTCTCCCAAGTGACCTCATGAAAACCAGAGTCCAGATAAACCTCCAGTTTAATCCAGGAATTGCTTGTGATATAAACAGCTTCCCACTCTCAACAAGAAGGTGGGGCTGGGCTGTGCCGTGAGCTTCCTTAGCTTCTCTGGTAGACGGGGTTTTCCAAAAAAAAAAAAAAAAAAAAAAAAAGAGGTAATGTCTTTCTCCTTCTAAGTGGGAGAAAGATACCCTTCCCCCACACACCAATTAAAAATGTTTAATTTTCAAAAGTAGCGGGGGGGGGGGCAGGGGGGGAGATAAAACATGCCTAATTTTGACAAGGCAACAACAGCATAAACACATCAATTCCTACTGGAATGGGAAGAGCCCTGAATTGGTGCAGGAATAATCTTGACTAAGGCACAGACTCCTCGTGTGGACCAGCTAGCCTCACTGTGGACCTTAGCTTGTTCCTCTCACACCACAGGTGCTTCCCCAGGCTGGCCTTACCCCAGGCTGGCTTTGCCCCAGGCTGGCCTTACCACTCCATTCTGCCTTGCTGACCCCGGGGCAGCCTCTGCGTAACCTACCATACCCCGTTCACTCACCTGCTCTAAGCAGTGCTCCTTCGTTCTCACTGTTGACCTCAGTGATGAGATTTTCTTTCGTTCTCCTGGGTTTGGGGTAGGGTCACATTTCCTAGCACTTTTATGCTGGTGACCACGTGACTTTCTGTGGCTAGTAAGGAGTGGAAGGGAGAGAGGTGTCCTAATGGGGACAGAATTTACCCTGTGCCCACCCATGCTTGGCTGTGGTAGGCAGTGATGTCCCATATGGTTATCTTAGAGGGACAGAAGGGGTGGATGTCTCAGGGTGTCAGTGCCTATGCCAAGGGTGTGTAAGTCTGATTGTTTAAGTTACTGCAGTTTATTGTGCCAGCGAACGCTCACACCATTGCATGCTGGTGCCAAGGCTCTCTTTCCTTTTTGAGAATTCACCGGAGCAGGCTCTGTGCAGAGCATTTTGTTTGTGTTGCCATGCCACTCATTAACAATGTTAATCATTGATTCTCAGTCAACGCCCTCGTGACTTTGAGCCCTGTGCCTCCGCTCTGGATTCCCTTACTTGACTCCCTGGCCATTATGCAGCAAGCCCTTGTGAGTACCTGGAGTGTTCCCAGCTCTCCTCAAGATCYCAGGACTGATGCAGGAGCAGGGAGTAGTTTATCTTGGAATAGGGATCCAGGGAGTCAAACGAAACAAGCCCAGTGTCATGCTGATAAAGGGACTATAGCAGAGAGACCGCTGGGCTGATCTAGTTAGAACCTGTTTCTTTGATCAGTCTTAGATGGGTGTCTCTTCCTTACCTTCTGAACTATCTGACCGTCATGCCTCATTCCTAAAATGAGAGGAAATTCAAGGGTTTCAATCGCTTGGGTATGGATAGCCACCACCCTGGGGTAGCATGAGCGATGGAAAAGAATTTGAAGCCCTGGGCTTCCACAGTCTAAGAAATGTTTGCTGTTCCAGGAGACATGCTCAAGGGATGGGGTGTGGCAGTCGTGCAGAGGAGGTGCGGACTTTTACTCTGACAGGAATAGGAAGGGAAGGACTTGCCAGGCTAAGGGAAACAGCTTGATGGAACTGTGAGACATTCTGAGAAGCACGGGAAACTTATCATTAGAAGAACGAAGGCAGAAAGAAGGACCACAGCTGAAAGTCTCCCCAGGCAGCCGGTGGCTGGGCAGAACTCTGGCTTTGCCCTGTACGCAGGCCACACAGAGCTTTTGTGAAGATCTATTCTGGCTTTAAAAAGTGGGTTCTGGGAGCTTAGAGGCAGTGCAGGGATGGGGGAGACTCGGAGGAGGAAGGGAAGCCAGTTTGGAGGGATTGGTATGGAGAGAGTCCTGAGAGGGAGTGCGGGGAGGGTGGACAGGAGGGTACTGAGAAAGTCAAGGACACAGAGCTGATAGGGAGGAAGAGAGGGAGGGAGGGAAGGAGGGAGAGAGGGAGGGAGAGGCCCAGACAGAGCCCAACCTTCTGGTGTATATCTCCGGAGCTTTGGGTTTAAACTTGAGAGCACACAGAGTTTTTGCTTTCAACTTCCTACTTCTCTATATAGAATTACTCGAAGACTCAACTAGCCATGTGTTCAGAGAAGGAGAAATTACACTCCGTGCACGTGATCGCACTACTGTCTTGCTATATATGTTCCAGAGCTCTGTCTGTGCAATGATCATTTCAGAAAGAAATGGTTTCTTTCACACTCTTCCTTTGCGCTGTGATCACGGCACCCGCATGGGCAGCTTACCGCTTACGTGCCCAGAGAAGGGTCAGCTTGTAAACCTTAGTGGGTGAGCGGGTGTCTCCTGGCCCATTAGGACACTACGCATTCTTTATATTTGCTTTCATCACAAGTGCTACCAAGAACACCCTTGCGTGTTTGTGTCTGCCTTTCCATACTTCTGGCTGTATGGAAACAGGCTTTTGAGATACGACTTCTAAAGTGGTGAGTGGACCGTGCTGTGTCTGTGTTAGCCAGTAGGCAGGACCAGAGGGGCTGCTGGTTCCGAGATAGGGCTCAGTGGTGGTCAGCACTGGGAAGCCATTACAATGGAGATTGTCATGATCCAGACTGTGACTTACTGAAGTCGCTTTTTTCAGGGTCTACTCTTTGCCAGGTGCAGTGTTATCCTTAGGGCGTGATGATCTCACACAGCATTTCTGCAGAAGTGGGAAAAGGACCATTTAACGTATAGTCACAGATAAATTCATGGTTAACGCTGGCCTGCAATACACAATACACATTCGAGTAGTGTGTGGGACAACATAGATTCCAATAAGGGCAGGGAATTACATATTTTTTTTTCTCTGAGAACCTAAAGCAGTCTCTCTCTCTCTCTGTCTGTCTGTCTCTCTGTCTCTCTGTCTGTCTCTCTCTCTCTCTCTATGTGTGGACTGGTAGCATGTATGTGTATGACATGTATGTAAGTGCCCATGGAAGGCAGGAAAGGGTGCTAGATTCCCTCAACTGCAGTCATGGATGGCTGTGAACCACCCCATGTGGGTACTTGAGATTGAACCCAGGTCCTCTGAGAGGACAGCAGTCTCCCTTAACCACTGGCTGAGCCATCTTTCCATCCCTCTCTGTAAATTCATGACTGCTATATGTTGTCCATATCCTTGGTGGAGCAGGCTGTGCAAGAATTGCCCTGGCAGGGATATCCATTAGCATGGTAATTGTTTTTTGTTTTAATACTAGCTTTGGCACAGCCTTGCTGGACAGGACATTATTTGTTTATCTTACCTTTTTTTTTTTTTTAAATCCTTAGCGGATGAACATTGAAGTCAGACTCCTCATTATTTTAAAGAAAATGCTGTTTCAGAAACAACCTATAAAGGCACTGCGCCTTCCTACAATGTACAAGGCCTTGGTTCAATCCCAGCACCTCAGAACAAAGCAGAGCCTCCTGTTGAGCTTTCTCTGCATGTTAGGTCTTGTTTCTGTGCCGGGCACTAGCAGGTGGGTGACTGCGCCCTGTGCAGACGTTGGGTCTTGCCAGACTCCAAGCAAGCGGCTGCATCTGAACCGTGTGAGAGGAACTTGGAGCGTCGCGCTCCTGTTGTCTGGAATAGTTCTCTGCTGTTCAGATGCACTCGCTAGTCACTTCCTGTTTTCCCTAGAAAGCCTCCAGGTGTTAGAGGTGTCATTGTACTACTAACCACCGCCCCTCATGCTGTAACCACTTCCTGCTTTAGACAGCTTGGGTCGCAACCTCCCTGACCCTTGACTACGGTGCAGAGCTAAATCATGACAAATACCAGGAGCTGTCTGGGCTGTAGCCTGTACCTGTAGCCCTGGACTCCTCATATAGACTCTTCGTTAAACACCAATACTCTGAGAAATTGAATACTCTGAGCTTATTGGTTGGCAGCAGGCACCTGGAAGGGGGCAGGTCATTAGCAGTTATCACAGCATACTTTAAGATGATTATTTTATCCCTTTTAAAGGCGAAATTTGTTGTTTTGACTTCTTCTTTCTCCCCCTTCTAAATTCAACCTGGATTCTCTTCATATTCTGGAGTAAACAACTTCCACAGTCGCACAAAAAGGATAAATAATGAGATCCAGGCTGGCATCACAAAACAGGACTATGTGAAATGAGCCTGATTCTTTTTAAAGGTTGACTCAGGAGCCTTGGGCTTTGAGCTTCTATCAAGCATGTGCTTGTCTTAGGAACAGGAATGCGAAACTGTCTCTCTGCAGATTTCAGGAATCTCACGACTAGGTCCGTCCCAGACCTTGACAAGGTCGACGTGTGTGTGGGGCCCTGACACTTAGTTTCCTGGTAGATCCGTCTCTGCTCCTCCCTTTCTGTCTCACAGAGCTTGAAACCATGCATTTGTGAGGATACTCACAGAGCCTTTATTTCTCCGGGAGTCTTCCATTAGAATTGAAAATTCCCCCAGGAGGGATCAAAACACTTTAGCCATACAGGCAAATAGGCTGATTCTTTAGGCCACCTCCCACAGGCTGGGACCTGCTTCTCAGAATGCTCTGTTGAGAAAGGATGTGGTCGTGGGCATGCGTCGGTGGGTCATGAGCATGGGTGGCATCTGGAAGTGGGAACAGGATAGTCAGCACTACCTCGTCGGGTCAGGAGGACTTGGCTCCTAACTCTGCTCCAAGTCACCACAGACCACATTTCCACGTTTGTCCCTCCCGTCACCATCGGAGGCTGCGGAGGGTGCTGCAGACCATGGGGGGGGGGGGATGAAGAGCAATAGATTGCAGCACAGCGCTGGGAAATGGCTCCGTTGGCAAAGTGCCCAGACACTCAAGCCTGAGGACCAGAACTGGGATCTCCAGCATCCACGAAGAAGCTGGGTGTGGCAGGGACATGCTTGTAACCCTAGCACTGGAGCAGAGGGCAAAGGGAGAGAGACGGGAAGATCCTAGAACGTGCTGTTTAGCCGATCGAGTACCCACTTCAGTTAGAGACCCAGACTCGAAAACTAGTGTGCAGAGCAAGAGGACATCTGACGTTGACTTCTGGCCTCTTTGTGGATTTTAGCAGACAGGAACAGATACACAGACACACAGATATACACACACAGGCTCAGACACACACGGACGTATAATACGCACAGAGACATATACACACGGACACACAGATATATGTACATAGACACACATAGACACACAAACACACAGACACAGACAGACAGACACAGACACTGCCCCCCCCCC